>CM036543.1:5452364-5557146 GCA_020745685.1 Tautogolabrus adspersus | reverse complement strand
CAGCTGGAGAGTAGGGCTAGCTTGAAGCCCCTTTCTTAGGTGGCAAACAATGGGCTGCTGGTAGAAAGCATAATTCTCCCCGTCGGGGAATCGAACCCCGGTCTTCCGCGTGACAGGCGGAGATACTGTCCACTATACTAACAAGGACTTCTACAGTGATGCTTTTGGCTCGTGAACGGGCTGATGGCAGTGTTCCAGTATTTACCAGGACTATACAGAGATCCTGAGGGAAGCATGTCCAACTACGGGGTCCAATATATAAAATACAGCCGGTCCAGTAGGCAGAGTTTCGCAGACAGTGTTAAGTGGTTAAAGTCCCACAAATGTTGGGTGAAGTCCTCCCGGTGCTGCACAAGCAGTCGCCGGTGATTGAGTGCATGCGACGCATCACAGGGGTTACACACCAACCAGTTTCCGTAGTGTAGTGGTTATCACGTTCGCCTCACACGCGAAAGGTCCCCGGTTCGAAACCGGGCGGAAACAATGTATTGCGTGGTTTTCCCCCCTGAGGATTTATCTCTAACTCAACTCTGTCCAAACATCACATGCCGTGTTGATATAAAGCACATTGGACAGGTTGATGAAGGCAGAAGGCAAAAGCCAAAAGCCAGGAAGCTGCAACTTCACTCACCCCGTCCATTTCCAATGGTTATGTCCATTTGAGCTGCAGTGTATTGCCTACATCTAATCTTTCCATTCCCTTTTGTTTTCATCCTGAAAGGAACCATTTTGTCACTTGTGCAGAATGATGTGGTGTTTGTTGCTGCTTGGTAGTTTTGTTGTTCTTGGTGAATAACCATCAGTAGGTAGAAAAGTCAACTCTGAATAAGCAGTTGTCCAGCATTTAAAGCGTTGGAGTTCAGAAAGCAGGTCAACTACGTGAAAAATGACCACAAAGAGCCTTTTGTCAGTTTCCGTAGTGTAGTGGTTATCACGTTCGCCTAACACGCGAAAGGTCCCCGGTTCGAAACCGGGCGGAAACAGGTGGCTGAGCCCTTTGCGCTGTGGATAATCTCTTTTGGCCGACACGTCCGCTTGAATGCTGAATCCTCACGCAGGGACAGCATCTCTCTTTTCAGAGGCATTCTGGTCACCTTTTGTAGTCCAATAGCAATAACCAATGGCATTTTAGGGCACCTGGGTTATATGCAGGAAGTCCATCTAAGTTGAGAGCAAAAGAGGCGCTGGGCATCGGCCCCGAGGCAAACCTTGAACCTATCTGCTCTCATCTGACGACTACATAGCCATATGTTAATCTCTCAGAACACATCTGCTTATGGCGGAAGGGAGCAATCAGGTGGTAAATGTCATCTCTCCACGCCAACTCCATGCTGGTGTCTTGAGTAGCTAGTCACACTGTTATAGATGACCAGCACGCAGAATCGGAAGTCATGGCCAGGATGTCCTTCAAAGCTTGTGGCGAGGTCCAGAAATATTCTCTGTCGCTCTAAGCTTGCTAGGAGTATAACAATCAGACTGTGCCCAGTCCAACACTCAGGCAACCTCACAACGTTTGGCGCACTGTGTAAACCATCGTGTGGGGTTTGATGGTAAGTACAGCTGACAGGGACTAACAATTTCACTCCCACAATACCAATTTCTCGTGTTCTTTTGCCTACGATATATGAATTTCTTCTCCTTGGTCCATTTCCTTAATTTTTCGTCCTTTGAAGTACGGAGAGTTAACCTTTCCTCACCTCACCTCAGCTGGAGAGTAGGGCTAGCTTGAAGCCCCTTTCTTAGGTGGCAAACAATGGGCTGCTGGTAGAAAGCATAATTCTCCCCGTCGGGGAATCGAACCCCGGTCTTCCGCGTGACAGGCGGAGATACTGTCCACTATACTAACGAGGACTTCTACAGTGATGCTTTTGGCTCGTGAACGGGCTGATGGCAGTGTTCCAGTATTTACCAGGACTATACAGAGATCCTGAGGGAAGCATGTCCAACTACGGGGTCCAATATATAAAATACAGCCGGTCCAGTAGGCAGAGTTTCGCAGACAGTGTTAAGTGGTTAAAGTCCCACAAATGTTGGGTTAAGTCCTCCCGGTGCTGCACAAGCAGTCGCCGGTAATTGAGTGCATGCGACGCATCACAGGGGTTACACACCAACCTGTTTCCGTAGTGTAGTGGTTATCACGTTCGCCTCACACGCGAAAGGTCCCCGGTTCGAAACCGGGCGGAAACAATGTATTGCGTGGTTTTCCCCCCTGAGGATTTATCTCTAACTCAACTCTGTCCAAACATCACATGCCGTGTTGATATAAAGCACATTGGACAGGTTGATGAAGGCAGAAGGCAAAAGCCAAAAGCCAGGAAGCTGCAACTTCACTCACCCCGTCCATTTCCAATGGTTATGTCCATTTGAGCTGCAGTGTATTGCCTACATCTAATCTTTCCATTCCCTTTTGTTTTCATCCTGAAAGGAACCATTTTGTCACTTGTGCAGAATGATGTGGTGTTTGTTGCTGCTTGGTAGTTTTGTTGTTCTTGGTGAATAACCATCAGTAGGTAGAAAAGTCAACTCTGAATAAGCAGTTGTCCAGCATTTAAAGCGTTGGAGTTCAGAAAGCAGGTCAACTACGTGAAAAATGACCACAAAGAGCCTTTTGTCAGTTTCCGTAGTGTAGTGGTTATCACGTTCGCCTAACACGCGAAAGGTCCCCGGTTCGAAACCGGGCGGAAACAGGTGGCTGAGCCCTTTGCGCTGTGGATAATCTCTTTTGGCGGACATGTCCGCTTGAATGCTGAATCCTCACGCAGGGACAGCATCTCTCTTTTCAGAGGCATTCTGGTCACCTTTTGTAGCCCAATAGCAATTACCAATGGCATTTTAGGGCACCTGGGTTATATGCAGGAAGTCCATCTAAGTTGAGAGCAAAAGAGGCGCTGGGCATCGGCCCCGAGGCAAACCTTGAACCTATCTGCTCTCATCTGACGACTACATAGCCATATGTTAATCTCTCAGAACACATCTGCTTATGGCGGCAGGGAGCAATCAGGTGGTAAATGTCATCTCTCCACGCCAACTCCATGCTGGTGTCTCGAGTAGCTAGTCACACTGTTATAGATGACCAGCACGCAGAATCGGAAGTCATGGCCAGGATGTCCTTCAAAGCTTGTGGAGAGGTCCAGAAATATTCTCTGTCGCTCTAAGCTTGCTAGGAGTATAACAATCAGACTGTGCCCAGTCCAACACTCAGGCAACCTCACAACGTTTGGCGCACTGTGTAAACCATCGTGTGGGGTTTGATGGTAAGTACAGGTGACAGGGACTAACAATTTCACTCCCACAATACCAATTTCTCGTGTTCTTTTGCCTACGATATATGAATTTCTTCTCCTTGGTCCATTTCCTTTATTTTTCGTCCTTTGAAGTACGGAGAGTTAACCTTTCCTCACCTCACCTCAGCTGGAGAGTAGGGCTAGCTTGAAGCCCCTTTCTTAGGTGGCAAACAATGGGCTGCTGGTAGAAAGCATAATTCTCCCCGTCGGGGAATCGAACCCCGGTCTTCCGCGTGACAGGCGGAGATACTGTCCACTATACTAACGAGGACTTCTACAGTGATGCTTTTGGCTCGTGAACGGGCTGATGGCAGTGTTCCAGTATTTACCAGGACTATACAGAGATCCTGAGGGAAGCATGTCCAACTACGGGGTCCAATATATAAAATACAGCCGGTCCAGTAGGCAGAGTTTCGCAGACAGTGTTAAGTGGTTAAAGTCCCACAAATGTTGGGTTAAGTCCTCCCGGTGCTGCACAAGCAGTCGCCGGTGATTGAGTGCATGCGACGCATCACAGGGGTTACACACCAACCTGTTTCCGTAGTGTAGTGGTTATCACGTTCGCCTCACACGCGAAAGGTCCCCGGTTCGAAACCGGGCGGAAACAATGTATTGCGTGGTTTTCCCCCCTGAGGATTTATCTCTAACTCAACTCTGTCCAAACATCACATGCCGTGTTGATATAAAGCACATTGGACAGGTTAATGAAGGCAGAAGGCAAAAGCCAAAAGCCAGGAAGCTGCAACTTCACTCACCCCGTCCATTTCCAATGGTTATGTCCATTTGAGCTGCAGTGTATTGCCTACATCTAATCTTTCCATTCCCTTTTGTTTTCATCCTGAAAGGAACCATTTTGTCACTTGTGCAGAATGATGTGGTGTTTGTTGCTGCTTGGTAGTTTTGTTGTTCTTGGTGAATAACCATCAGTAGGTAGAAAAGTCAACTCTGAATAAGCAGTTGTCCAGCATTTAAAGCGTTGGAGTTCAGAAAGCAGGTCAACTACGTGAAAAATGACCACAAAGAGCCTTTTGTCAGTTTCCGTAGTGTAGTGGTTATCACGTTCGCCTAACACGCGAAAGGTCCCCGGTTCGAAACCGGGCGGAAACAGGTGGCTGAGCCCTTTGCGCTGTGGATAATGTCTTTTGGCGGACATGTCCGCTTGAATGCTGAATCCTCACGCAGGGACAGCATCTCTCTTTTCAGAGGCATTCTGGTCACCTTTTGTAGCCCAATAGCAATTACCAATGGCATTTTAGGGCACCTGGGTTATATGCAGGAAGTCCATCTAAGTTGAGAGCAAAAGAGGCGCTGGGCATCGGCCCCGAGGCAAACCTTGAACCTATCTGCTCTCATCTGACGACTACATAGCCATATGTTAATCTCTCAGAACACATCTGCTTATGGCGGCAGGGAGCAATCAGGTGGTAAATGTAATCTCTCCACGCCAACTCCATGCTGGTGTCTCGAGTAGCTAGTCACACTGTTATAGATGACCAGCACGCAGAATCGGAAGTCATGGCCAGGATGTCCTTCAATGCTTGTGGCGAGGTCCAGAAATATTCTCTGTCGCTCTAAGCTTGCTAGGAGTATAACAATCAGACTGTGCCCAGTCCAACACTCAGGCAACCTCACAACGTTTGGCGCACTGTGTAAACCATCGTGTGGGGTTTGATGGTAAGTACAGGTGACAGGGACTAACAATTTCACTCCCACAATACCAATTTCTCGTGTTCTTTTGCCTACGATATATGAATTTCTTCTCCTTGGTCCATTTCCTTTATTTTTCGTCCTTTGAAGTACGGGGAGTTAACCTTTCCTCACCTCACCTCAGCTGGAGAGTAGGGCTAGCTTGAAGCCCCTTTCTTAGGTGGCAAACAATGGGCTGCTGGTAGAAAGCATAATTCTCCCCGTCGGGGAATCGAACCCCGGTCTTCCGCGTGACAGGCGGAGATACTGTCCACTATACTAACAAGGACTTCTACAGTGATGCTTTTGGCTCGTGAACGGGCTGATGGCAGTGTTCCAGTATTTACCAGGACTATACAGAGATCCTGAGGGAAGCATGTCCAACTACGGGGTCCAATATATAAAATACAGCCGGTCCAGTAGGCAGAGTTTCGCAGACAGTGTTAAGTGGTTAAAGTCCCACAAATGTTGGGTTAAGTCCTCCCGGTGCTGCACAAGCAGTCGCCGGTGATTGAGTGCATGCGACGCATCACAGGGGTTACACACCAACCTGTTTCCGTAGTGTAGTGGTTATCACGTTCGCCTCACACGCGAAAGGTCCCCGGTTCGAAACCGGGCGGAAACAATGTATTGCGTGGTTTTCCCCCCTGAGGATTTATCTCTAACTCAACTCTGTCCAAACATCACATGCCGTGTTGATATAAAGCACATTGGACAGGTTGATGAAGGCAGAAGGCAAAAGCCAAAAGCCAGGAAGCTGCAACTTCACTCACCCCGTCCATTTCCAATGGTTATGTCCATTTGAGCTGCAGTGTATTGCCTACATCTAATCTTTCCATTCCCTTTTGTTTTCATCCTGAAAGGAACCATTTTGTCACTTGTGCAGAATGATGTGGTGTTTGTTGCTGCTTGGTAGTTTTGTTGTTCTTGGTGAATAACCATCAGTAGGTAGAAAAGTCAACTCTGAATAAGCAGTTGTCCAGCATTTAAAGCGTTGGAGTTCAGAAAGCAGGTCAACTACGTGAAAAATGACCACAAAGAGCCTTTTGTCAGTTTCCGTAGTGTAGTGGTTATCACGTTCGCCTAACACGCGAAAGGTCCCCGGTTCGAAACCGGGCGGAAACAGGTGGCTGAGCCCTTTGCGCTGTGGATAATGTCTTTTGGCGGACATGTCCGCTTGAATGCTGAATCCTCACGCAGGGACAGCATCTCTCTTTTCAGAGGCATTCTGGTCACCTTTTGTAGCCCAATAGCAATTACCAATGGCATTTTAGGGCACCTGGGTTATATGCAGGAAGTCCATCTAAGTTGAGAGCAAAAGAGGCGCTGGGCATCGGCCCCGAGGCAAACCTTGAACCTATCTGCTCTCATCTGACGACTACATAGCCATATGTTAATCTCTCAGAACACATCTGCTTATGGCGGCAGGGAGCAATCAGGTGGTAAATGTAATCTCTCCACGCCAACTCCATGCTGGTGTCTCGAGTAGCTAGTCACACTGTTATAGATGACCAGCACGCAGAATCGGAAGTCATGGCCAGGATGTCCTTCAAAGCTTGTGGCGAGGTCCAGAAATATTCTCTGTCGCTCTAAGCTTGCTAGGAGTATAACAATCAGACTGTGCCCAGTCCAACACTCAGGCAACCTCACAACGTTTGGCGCACTGTGTAAACCATCGTGTGGGGTTTGATGGTAAGTACAGGTGACAGGGACTAACAATTTCACTCCCACAATACCAATTTCTCGTGTTCTTTTGCCTACGATATATGAATTTCTTCTCCTTGGTCCATTTCCTTTATTTTTCGTCCTTTGAAGTACGGAGAGTTAACCTTTCCTCACCTCACCTCAGCTGGAGAGTAGGGCTAGCTTGAAGCCCCTTTCTTAGGTGGCAAACAATGGGCTGCTGGTAGAAAGCATAATTCTCCCCGTCGGGGAATCGAACCCCGGTCTTCCGCGTGACAGGCGGAGATACTGTCCACTATACTAACGAGGACTTCTACAGTGATGCTTTTGGCTCGTGAACGGGCTGATGGCAGTGTTCCAGTATTTACCAGGACTATACAGAGATCCTGAGGGAAGCATGTCCAACTACGGGGTCCAATATATAAAATACAGCCGGTCCAGTAGGCAGAGTTTCGCAGACAGTGTTAAGTGGTTAAAGTCCCACAAATGTTGGGTTAAGTCCTCCCGGTGCTGCACAAGCAGTCGCCGGTAATTGAGTGCATGCGACGCATCACAGGGGTTACACACCAACCTGTTTCCGTAGTGTAGTGGTTATCACGTTCGCCTCACACGCGAAAGGTCCCCGGTTCGAAACCGGGCGGAAACAATGTATTGCGTGGTTTTCCCCCCTGAGGATTTATCTCTAACTCAACTCTGTCCAAACATCACATGCCGTGTTGATATAAAGCACATTGGACAGGTTGATGAAGGCAGAAGGCAAAAGCCAAAAGCCAGGAAGCTGCAACTTCACTCACCCCGTCCATTTCCAATGGTTATGTCCATTTGAGCTGCAGTGTATTGCCTACATCTAATCTTTCCATTCCCTTTTGTTTTCATCCTGAAAGGAACCATTTTGTCACTTGTGCAGAATGATGTGGTGTTTGTTGCTGCTTGGTAGTTTTGTTGTTCTTGGTGAATAACCATCAGTAGGTAGAAAAGTCAACTCTGAATAAGCAGTTGTCCAGCATTTAAAGCGTTGGAGTTCAGAAAGCAGGTCAACTACGTGAAAAATGACCACAAAGAGCCTTTTGTCAGTTTCCGTAGTGTAGTGGTTATCACGTTCGCCTAACACGCGAAAGGTCCCCGGTTCGAAACCGGGCGGAAACAGGTGGCTGAGCCCTTTGCGCTGTGGATAATGTCTTTTGGCGGACATGTCCGCTTGAATGCTGAATCCTCACGCAGGGACAGCATCTCTCTTTTCAGAGGCATTCTGGTCACCTTTTGTAGCCCAATAGCAATTACCAATGGCATTTTAGGGCACCTGGGTTATATGCAGGAAGTCCATCTAAGTTGAGAGCAAAAGAGGCGCTGGGCATCGGCCCCGAGGCAAACCTTGAACCTATCTGCTCTCATCTGACGACTACATAGCCATATGTTAATCTCTCAGAACACATCTGCTTATGGCGGCAGGGAGCAATCAGGTGGTAAATGTAATCTCTCCACGCCAACTCCATGCTGGTGTCTCGAGTAGCTAGTCACACTGTTATAGATGACCAGCACGCAGAATCGGAAGTCATGGCCAGGATGTCCTTCAAAGCTTGTGGCGAGGTCCAGAAATATTCTCTGTCGCTCTAAGCTTGCTAGGAGTATAACAATCAGACTGTGCCCAGTCCAACACTCAGGCAACCTCACAACGTTTGGCGCACTGTGTAAACCATCGTGTGGGGTTTGATGGTAAGTACAGGTGACAGGGACTAACAATTTCACTCCCACAATACCAATTTCTCGTGTTCTTTTGCCTACGATATATGAATTTCTTCTCCTTGGTCCATTTCCTTTATTTTTCGTCCTTTGAAGTACGGAGAGTTAACCTTTCCTCACCTCACCTCAGCTGGAGAGTAGGGCTAGCTTGAAGCCCCTTTCTTAGGTGGCAAACAATGGGCTGCTGGTAGAAAGCATAATTCTCCCCGTCGGGGAATCGAACCCCGGTCTTCCGCGTGACAGGCGGAGATACTGTCCACTATACTAACGAGGACTTCTACAGTGATGCTTTTGGCTCGTGAACGGGCTGATGGCAGTGTTCCAGTATTTACCAGGACTATACAGAGATCCTGAGGGAAGCATGTCCAACTACGGGGTCCAATATATAAAATACAGCCGGTCCAGTAGGCAGAGTTTCGCAGACAGTGTTAAGTGGTTAAAGTCCCACAAATGTTGGGTTAAGTCCTCCCGGTGCTGCACAAGCAGTCGCCGGTGATTGAGTGCATGCGACGCATCACAGGGGTTACACACCAACCTGTTTCCGTAGTGTAGTGGTTATCACGTTCGCCTCACACGCGAAAGGTCCCCGGTTCGAAACCGGGCGGAAACAATGTATTGCGTGGTTTTCCCCCCTGAGGATTTATCTCTAACTCAACTCTGTCCAAACATCACATGCCGTGTTGATATAAAGCACATTGGACAGGTTGATGAAGGCAGAAGGCAAAAGCCAAAAGCCAGGAAGCTGCAACTTCACTCACCCCGTCCATTTCCAATGGTTATGTCCATTTGAGCTGCAGTGTATTGCCTACATCTAATCTTTCCATTCCCTTTTGTTTTCATCCTGAAAGGAACCATTTTGTCACTTGTGCAGAATGATGTGGTGTTTGTTGCTGCTTGGTAGTTTTGTTGTTCTTGGTGAATAACCATCAGTAGGTAGAAAAGTCAACTCTGAATAAGCAGTTGTCCAGCATTTAAAGCGTTGGAGTTCAGAAAGCAGGTCAACTACGTGAAAAATGACCACAAAGAGCCTTTTGTCAGTTTCCGTAGTGTAGTGGTTATCACGTTCGCCTAACACGCGAAAGGTCCCCGGTTCGAAACCGGGCGGAAACAGGTGGCTGAGCCCTTTGCGCTGTGGATAATGTCTTTTGGCGGACATGTCCGCTTGAATGCTGAATCCTCACGCAGGGACAGCATCTCTCTTTTCAGAGGCATTCTGGTCACCTTTTGTAGCCCAATAGCAATTACCAATGGCATTTTAGGGCACCTGGGTTATATGCAGGAAGTCCATCTAAGTTGAGAGCAAAAGAGGCGCTGGGCATCGGCCCCGAGGCAAACCTTGAACCTATCTGCTCTCATCTGACGACTACATAGCCATATGTTAATCTCTCAGAACACATCTGCTTATGGCGGCAGGGAGCAATCAGGTGGTAAATGTAATCTCTCCACGCCAACTCCATGCTGGTGTCTCGAGTAGCTAGTCACACTGTTATAGATGACCAGCACGCAGAATCGGAAGTCATGGCCAGGATGTCCTTCAAAGCTTGTGGCGAGGTCCAGAAATATTCTCTGTCGCTCTAAGCTTGCTAGGAGTATAACAATCAGACTGTGCCCAGTCCAACACTCAGGCAACCTCACAACGTTTGGCGCACTGTGTAAACCATCGTGTGGGGTTTGATGGTAAGTACAGGTGACAGGGACTAACAATTTCACTCCCACAATACCAATTTCTCGTGTTCTTTTGCCTACGATATATGAATTTCTTCTCCTTGGTCCATTTCCTTTATTTTTCGTCCTTTGAAGTACGGAGAGTTAACCTTTCCTCACCTCACCTCAGCTGGAGAGTAGGGCTAGCTTGAAGCCCCTTTCTTAGGTGGCAAACAATGGGCTGCTGGTAGAAAGCATAATTCTCCCCGTCGGGGAATCGAACCCCGGTCTTCCGCGTGACAGGCGGAGATACTGTCCACTATACTAACGAGGACTTCTACAGTGATGCTTTTGGCTCGTGAACGGGCTGATGGCAGTGTTCCAGTATTTACCAGGACTATACAGAGATCCTGAGGGAAGCATGTCCAACTACGGGGTCCAATATATAAAATACAGCCGGTCCAGTAGGCAGAGTTTCGCAGACAGTGTTAAGTGGTTAAAGTCCCACAAATGTTGGGTTAAGTCCTCCCGGTGCTGCACAAGCAGTCGCCGGTGATTGAGTGCATGCGACGCATCACAGGGGTTACACACCAACCTGTTTCCGTAGTGTAGTGGTTATCACGTTCGCCTCACACGCGAAAGGTCCCCGGTTCGAAACCGGGCGGAAACAATGTATTGCGTGGTTTTCCCCCCTGAGGATTTATCTCTAACTCAACTCTGTCCAAACATCACATGCCGTGTTGATATAAAGCACATTGGACAGGTTAATGAAGGCAGAAGGCAAAAGCCAAAAGCCAGGAAGCTGCAACTTCACTCACCCCGTCCATTTCCAATGGTTATGTCCATTTGAGCTGCAGTGTATTGCCTACATCTAATCTTTCCATTCCCTTTTGTTTTCATCCTGAAAGGAACCATTTTGTCACTTGTGCAGAATGATGTGGTGTTTGTTGCTGCTTGGTAGTTTTGTTGTTCTTGGTGAATAACCATCAGTAGGTAGAAAAGTCAACTCTGAATAAGCAGTTGTCCAGCATTTAAAGCGTTGGAGTTCAGAAAGCAGGTCAACTACGTGAAAAATGACCACAAAGAGCCTTTTGTCAGTTTCCGTAGTGTAGTGGTTATCACGTTCGCCTAACACGCGAAAGGTCCCCGGTTCGAAACCGGGCGGAAACAGGTGGCTGAGCCCTTTGCGCTGTGGATAATGTCTTTTGGCGGACATGTCCGCTTGAATGCTGAATCCTCACGCAGGGACAGCATCTCTCTTTTCAGAGGCATTCTGGTCACCTTTTGTAGCCCAATAGCAATTACCAATGGCATTTTAGGGCACCTGGGTTATATGCAGGAAGTCCATCTAAGTTGAGAGCAAAAGAGGCGCTGGGCATCGGCCCCGAGGCAAACCTTGAACCTATCTGCTCTCATCTGACGACTACATAGCCATATGTTAATCTCTCAGAACACATCTGCTTATGGCGGCAGGGAGCAATCAGGTGGTAAATGTAATCTCTCCACGCCAACTCCATGCTGGTGTCTCGAGTAGCTAGTCACACTGTTATAGATGACCAGCACGCAGAATCGGAAGTCATGGCCAGGATGTCCTTCAAAGCTTGTGGCGAGGTCCAGAAATATTCTCTGTCGCTCTAAGCTTGCTAGGAGTATAACAATCAGACTGTGCCCAGTCCAACACTCAGGCAACCTCACAACGTTTGGCGCACTGTGTAAACCATCGTGTGGGGTTTGATGGTAAGTACAGGTGACAGGGACTAACAATTTCACTCCCACAATACCAATTTCTCGTGTTCTTTTGCCTACGATATATGAATTTCTTCTCCTTGGTCCATTTCCTTTATTTTTCGTCCTTTGAAGTACGGAGAGTTAACCTTTCCTCACCTCACCTCAGCTGGAGAGTAGGGCTAGCTTGAAGCCCCTTTCTTAGGTGGCAAACAATGGGCTGCTGGTAGAAAGCATAATTCTCCCCGTCGGGGAATCGAACCCCGGTCTTCCGCGTGACAGGCGGAGATACTGTCCACTATACTAACGAGGACTTCTACAGTGATGCTTTTGGCTCGTGAACGGGCTGATGGCAGTGTTCCAGTATTTACCAGGACTATACAGAGATCCTGAGGGAAGCATGTCCAACTACGGGGTCCAATATATAAAATACAGCCGGTCCAGTAGGCAGAGTTTCGCAGACAGTGTTAAGTGGTTAAAGTCCCACAAATGTTGGGTTAAGTCCTCCCGGTGCTGCACAAGCAGTCGCCGGTGATTGAGTGCATGCGACGCATCACAGGGGTTACACACCAACCTGTTTCCGTAGTGTAGTGGTTATCACGTTCGCCTCACACGCGAAAGGTCCCCGGTTCGAAACCGGGCGGAAACAATGTATTGCGTGGTTTTCCCCCCTGAGGATTTATCTCTAACTCAACTCTGTCCAAACATCACATGCCGTGTTGATATAAAGCACATTGGACAGGTTAATGAAGGCAGAAGGCAAAAGCCAAAAGCCAGGAAGCTGCAACTTCACTCACCCCGTCCATTTCCAATGGTTATGTCCATTTGAGCTGCAGTGTATTGCCTACATCTAATCTTTCCATTCCCTTTTGTTTTCATCCTGAAAGGAACCATTTTGTCACTTGTGCAGAATGATGTGGTGTTTGTTGCTGCTTGGTAGTTTTGTTGTTCTTGGTGAATAACCATCAGTAGGTAGAAAAGTCAACTCTGAATAAGCAGTTGTCCAGCATTTAAAGCGTTGGAGTTCAGAAAGCAGGTCAACTACGTGAAAAATGACCACAAAGAGCCTTTTGTCAGTTTCCGTAGTGTAGTGGTTATCACGTTCGCCTAACACGCGAAAGGTCCCCGGTTCGAAACCGGGCGGAAACAGGTGGCTGAGCCCTTTGCGCTGTGGATAATGTCTTTTGGCGGACATGTCCGCTTGAATGCTGAATCCTCACGCAGGGACAGCATCTCTCTTTTCAGAGGCATTCTGGTCACCTTTTGTAGCCCAATAGCAATTACCAATGGCATTTTAGGGCACCTGGGTTATATGCAGGAAGTCCATCTAAGTTGAGAGCAAAAGAGGCGCTGGGCATCGGCCCCGAGGCAAACCTTGAACCTATCTGCTCTCATCTGACGACTACATAGCCATATGTTAATCTCTCAGAACACATCTGCTTATGGCGGCAGGGAGCAATCAGGTGGTAAATGTAATCTCTCCACGCCAACTCCATGCTGGTGTCTCGAGTAGCTAGTCACACTGTTATAGATGACCAGCACGCAGAATCGGAAGTCATGGCCAGGATGTCCTTCAAAGCTTGTGGCGAGGTCCAGAAATATTCTCTGTCGCTCTAAGCTTGCTAGGAGTATAACAATCAGACTGTGCCCAGTCCAACACTCAGGCAACCTCACAACGTTTGGCGCACTGTGTAAACCATCGTGTGGGGTTTGATGGTAAGTACAGGTGACAGGGACTAACAATTTCACTCCCACAATACCAATTTCTCGTGTTCTTTTGCCTACGATATATGAATTTCTTCTCCTTGGTCCATTTCCTTTATTTTTCGTCCTTTGAAGTACGGAGAGTTAACCTTTCCTCACCTCACCTCAGCTGGAGAGTAGGGCTAGCTTGAAGCCCCTTTCTTAGGTGGCAAACAATGGGCTGCTGGTAGAAAGCATAATTCTCCCCGTCGGGGAATCGAACCCCGGTCTTCCGCGTGACAGGCGGAGATACTGTCCACTATACTAACGAGGACTTCTACAGTGATGCTTTTGGCTCGTGAACGGGCTGATGGCAGTGTTCCAGTATTTACCAGGACTATACAGAGATCCTGAGGGAAGCATGTCCAACTACGGGGTCCAATATATAAAATACAGCCGGTCCAGTAGGCAGAGTTTCGCAGACAGTGTTAAGTGGTTAAAGTCCCACAAATGTTGGGTTAAGTCCTCCCGGTGCTGCACAAGCAGTCGCCGGTGATTGAGTGCATGCGACGCATCACAGGGGTTACACACCAACCTGTTTCCGTAGTGTAGTGGTTATCACGTTCGCCTCACACGCGAAAGGTCCCCGGTTCGAAACCGGGCGGAAACAATGTATTGCGTGGTTTTCCCCCCTGAGGATTTATCTCTAACTCAACTCTGTCCAAACATCACATGCCGTGTTGATATAAAGCACATTGGACAGGTTGATGAAGGCAGAAGGCAAAAGCCAAAAGCCAGGAAGCTGCAACTTCACTCACCCCGTCCATTTCCAATGGTTATGTCCATTTGAGCTGCAGTGTATTGCCTACATCTAATCTTTCCATTCCCTTTTGTTTTCATCCTGAAAGGAACCATTTTGTCACTTGTGCAGAATGATGTGGTGTTTGTTGCTGCTTGGTAGTTTTGTTGTTCTTGGTGAATAACCATCAGTAGGTAGAAAAGTCAACTCTGAATAAGCAGTTGTCCAGCATTTAAAGCGTTGGAGTTCAGAAAGCAGGTCAACTACGTGAAAAATGACCACAAAGAGCCTTTTGTCAGTTTCCGTAGTGTAGTGGTTATCACGTTCGCCTAACACGCGAAAGGTCCCCGGTTCGAAACCGGGCGGAAACAGGTGGCTGAGCCCTTTGCGCTGTGGATAATGTCTTTTGGCGGACATGTCCGCTTGAATGCTGAATCCTCACGCAGGGACAGCATCTCTCTTTTCAGAGGCATTCTGGTCACCTTTTGTAGCCCAATAGCAATTACCAATGGCATTTTAGGGCACCTGGGTTATATGCAGGAAGTCCATCTAAGTTGAGAGCAAAAGAGGCGCTGGGCATCGGCCCCGAGGCAAACCTTGAACCTATCTGCTCTCATCTGACGACTACATAGCCATATGTTAATCTCTCAGAACACATCTGCTTATGGCGGCAGGGAGCAATCAGGTGGTAAATGTAATCTCTCCACGCCAACTCCATGCTGGTGTCTCGAGTAGCTAGTCACACTGTTATAGATGACCAGCACGCAGAATCGGAAGTCATGGCCAGGATGTCCTTCAAAGCTTGTGGCGAGGTCCAGAAATATTCTCTGTCGCTCTAAGCTTGCTAGGAGTATAACAATCAGACTGTGCCCAGTCCAACACTCAGGCAACCTCACAACGTTTGGCGCACTGTGTAAACCATCGTGTGGGGTTTGATGGTAAGTACAGGTGACAGGGACTAACAATTTCACTCCCACAATACCAATTTCTCGTGTTCTTTTGCCTACGATATATGAATTTCTTCTCCTTGGTCCATTTCCTTTATTTTTCGTCCTTTGAAGTACGGAGAGTTAACCTTTCCTCACCTCACCTCAGCTGGAGAGTAGGGCTAGCTTGAAGCCCCTTTCTTAGGTGGCAAACAATGGGCTGCTGGTAGAAAGCATAATTCTCCCCGTCGGGGAATCGAACCCCGGTCTTCCGCGTGACAGGCGGAGATACTGTCCACTATACTAACGAGGACTTCTACAGTGATGCTTTTGGCTCGTGAACGGGCTGATGGCAGTGTTCCAGTATTTACCAGGACTATACAGAGATCCTGAGGGAAGCATGTCCAACTACGGGGTCCAATATATAAAATACAGCCGGTCCAGTAGGCAGAGTTTCGCAGACAGTGTTAAGTGGTTAAAGTCCCACAAATGTTGGGTTAAGTCCTCCCGGTGCTGCACAAGCAGTCGCCGGTGATTGAGTGCATGCGACGCATCACAGGGGTTACACACCAACCTGTTTCCGTAGTGTAGTGGTTATCACGTTCGCCTCACACGCGAAAGGTCCCCGGTTCGAAACCGGGCGGAAACAATGTATTGCGTGGTTTTCCCCCCTGAGGATTTATCTCTAACTCAACTCTGTCCAAACATCACATGCCGTGTTGATATAAAGCACATTGGACAGGTTAATGAAGGCAGAAGGCAAAAGCCAAAAGCCAGGAAGCTGCAACTTCACTCACCCCGTCCATTTCCAATGGTTATGTCCATTTGAGCTGCAGTGTATTGCCTACATCTAATCTTTCCATTCCCTTTTGTTTTCATCCTGAAAGGAACCATTTTGTCACTTGTGCAGAATGATGTGGTGTTTGTTGCTGCTTGGTAGTTTTGTTGTTCTTGGTGAATAACCATCAGTAGGTAGAAAAGTCAACTCTGAATAAGCAGTTGTCCAGCATTTAAAGCGTTGGAGTTCAGAAAGCAGGTCAACTACGTGAAAAATGACCACAAAGAGCCTTTTGTCAGTTTCCGTAGTGTAGTGGTTATCACGTTCGCCTAACACGCGAAAGGTCCCCGGTTCGAAACCGGGCGGAAACAGGTGGCTGAGCCCTTTGCGCTGTGGATAATGTCGTTTGGCGGACATGTCCGCTTGAATGCTGAATCCTCACGCAGGGACAGCATCTCTCTTTTCAGAGGCATTCTGGTCACCTTTTGTAGCCCAATAGCAATTACCAATGGCATTTTAGGGCACCTGGGTTATATGCAGGAAGTCCATCTAAGTTGAGAGCAAAAGAGGCGCTGGGCATCGGCCCCGAGGCAAACCTTGAACCTATCTGCTCTCATCTGACGACTACATAGCCATATGTTAATCTCTCAGAACACATCTGCTTATGGCGGCAGGGAGCAATCAGGTGGTAAATGTAATCTCTCCACGCCAACTCCATGCTGGTGTCTCGAGTAGCTAGTCACACTGTTATAGATGACCAGCACGCAGAATCGGAAGTCATGGCCAGGATGTCCTTCAAAGCTTGTGGCGAGGTCCAGAAATATTCTCTGTCGCTCTAAGCTTGCTAGGAGTATAACAATCAGACTGTGCCCAGTCCAACACTCAGGCAACCTCACAACGTTTGGCGCACTGTGTAAACCATCGTGTGGGGTTTGATGGTAAGTACAGGTGACAGGGACTAACAATTTCACTCCCACAATACCAATTTCTCGTGTTCTTTTGCCTACGATATATGAATTTCTTCTCCTTGGTCCATTTCCTTTATTTTTCGTCCTTTGAAGTACGGAGAGTTAACCTTTCCTCACCTCACCTCAGCTGGAGAGTAGGGCTAGCTTGAAGCCCCTTTCTTAGGTGGCAAACAATGGGCTGCTGGTAGAAAGCATAATTCTCCCCGTCGGGGAATCGAACCCCGGTCTTCCGCGTGACAGGCGGAGATACTGTCCACTATACTAACGAGGACTTCTACAGTGATGCTTTTGGCTCGTGAACGGGCTGATGGCAGTGTTCCAGTATTTACCAGGACTATACAGAGATCCTGAGGGAAGCATGTCCAACTACGGGGTCCAATATATAAAATACAGCCGGTCCAGTAGGCAGAGTTTCGCAGACAGTGTTAAGTGGTTAAAGTCCCACAAATGTTGGGTTAAGTCCTCCCGGTGCTGCACAAGCAGTCGCCGGTGATTGAGTGCATGCGACGCATCACAGGGGTTACACACCAACCTGTTTCCGTAGTGTAGTGGTTATCACGTTCGCCTCACACGCGAAAGGTCCCCGGTTCGAAACCGGGCGGAAACAATGTATTGCGTGGTTTTCCCCCCTGAGGATTTATCTCTAACTCAACTCTGTCCAAACATCACATGCCGTGTTGATATAAAGCACATTGGACAGGTTAATGAAGGCAGAAGGCAAAAGCCAAAAGCCAGGAAGCTGCAACTTCACTCACCCCGTCCATTTCCAATGGTTATGTCCATTTGAGCTGCAGTGTATTGCCTACATCTAATCTTTCCATTCCCTTTTGTTTTCATCCTGAAAGGAACCATTTTGTCACTTGTGCAGAATGATGTGGTGTTTGTTGCTGCTTGGTAGTTTTGTTGTTCTTGGTGAATAACCATCAGTAGGTAGAAAAGTCAACTCTGAATAAGCAGTTGTCCAGCATTTAAAGCGTTGGAGTTCAGAAAGCAGGTCAACTACGTGAAAAATGACCACAAAGAGCCTTTTGTCAGTTTCCGTAGTGTAGTGGTTATCACGTTCGCCTAACACGCGAAAGGTCCCCGGTTCGAAACCGGGCGGAAACAGGTGGCTGAGCCCTTTGCGCTGTGGATAATGTCTTTTGGCGGACATGTCCGCTTGAATGCTGAATCCTCACGCAGGGACAGCATCTCTCTTTTCAGAGGCATTCTGGTCACCTTTTGTAGCCCAATAGCAATTACCAATGGCATTTTAGGGCACCTGGGTTATATGCAGGAAGTCCATCTAAGTTGAGAGCAAAAGAGGCGCTGGGCATCGGCCCCGAGGCAAACCTTGAACCTATCTGCTCTCATCTGACGACTACATAGCCATATGTTAATCTCTCAGAACACATCTGCTTATGGCGGCAGGGAGCAATCAGGTGGTAAATGTAATCTCTCCACGCCAACTCCATGCTGGTGTCTCGAGTAGCTAGTCACACTGTTATAGATGACCAGCACGCAGAATCGGAAGTCATGGCCAGGATGTCCTTCAAAGCTTGTGGCGAGGTCCAGAAATATTCTCTGTCGCTCTAAGCTTGCTAGGAGTATAACAATCAGACTGTGCCCAGTCCAACACTCAGGCAACCTCACAACGTTTGGCGCACTGTGTAAACCATCGTGTGGGGTTTGATGGTAAGTACAGGTGACAGGGACTAACAATTTCACTCCCACAATACCAATTTCTCGTGTTCTTTTGCCTACGATATATGAATTTCTTCTCCTTGGTCCATTTCCTTTATTTTTCGTCCTTTGAAGTACGGAGAGTTAACCTTTCCTCACCTCACCTCAGCTGGAGAGTAGGGCTAGCTTGAAGCCCCTTTCTTAGGTGGCAAACAATGGGCTGCTGGTAGAAAGCATAATTCTCCCCGTCGGGGAATCGAACCCCGGTCTTCCACGTGACAGGCGGAGATACTGTCCACTATACTAACAAGGACTTCTACAGTGATGCTTTTGGCTCGTGAACGGGCTGATGGCAGTGTTCCAGTATTTACCAGGACTATACAGAGATCCTGAGGGAAGCATGTCCAACTACGGGGTCCAATATATAAAATACAGCCGGTCCAGTAGGCAGAGTTTCGCAGACAGTGTTAAGTGGTTAAAGTCCCACAAATGTTGGGTTAAGTCCTCCCGGTGCTGCACAAGCAGTCGCCGGTAATTGAGTGCATGCGACGCATCACAGGGGTTACACACCAACCTGTTTCCGTAGTGTAGTGGTTATCACATTCGCCTCACACGCGAAAGGTCCCCGGTTCGAAACCGGGCGGAAACAATGTATTGCGTGGTTTTCCCCCCTGAGGATTTATCTCTAACTCAACTCTGTCCAAACATCACATGCCGTGTTAATATAAAGCACATTGGACAGGTTGATGAAGGCAGAAGGCAAAAGCCAAAAGCCAGGAAGCTGCAACTTCACTCACCCCGTCCATTTCCAATGGTTATGTCCATTTGAGCTGCAGTGTATTGCCTACATCTAATCTTTCCATTCCCTTTTGTTTTCATCCTGAAAGGAACCATTTTGTCACTTGTGCAGAATGATGTGGTGTTTGTTGCTGCTTGGTAGTTTTGTTGTTCTTGGTGAATAACCATCAGTAGGTAGAAAAGTCAACTCTGAATAAGCAGTTGTCCAGCATTTAAAGCGTTGGAGTTCAGAAAGCAGGTCAACTACGTGAAAAATGACCACAAAGAGCCTTTTGTGGTCTAAGTTAACTAAGTTACTTTAAAAGTAACTTATTAGTTACTTTTTACCGATTTCCTCCCTTCGCTGCCTCAACATAACGCCGAATTTTGCATTGCATTGCGTGTCCGCTCCGGTGCGTGACGGCTCCGTGCACCCCCGTCCTTCAATACCCACCGCCACCGGCTGCGTGCTCCGTCCGCAGCACGCAGAGCACAGCCGGTCAGCTGGGGTGCAGAGACAAAGGAATTCCCGCGGTATTTTAAAGATTAACTCGTGACAGCACGAGATAATACGATGTACATGGTATTAAACTCTATATTAACCTTATAAACACATAAACAAACACACATACAGTCGTTTTTCTGAACCGTTAAAAATGAGTCTTTTATTCTGAAAATAAATCGGATGTTTTAATGTTGTATCGGTGTCTAACTTCCCGTCCCGCTTGTTATTTTCTGTGCTGAATTGATGCGTCGTGCTCCGGCATCCGGCAAAAATAGAAGCCTTGCGTATCAGCTCCGGAGGGCTCTGGACTGCCGGAGCTCAGACGCAGCGCAGCGGACCCAGTGGAAGCACACACATTGAATAAAGTGAAACGTATCAGCTCCGGAGGGCTCCGGACTGCCGGAGCTGAGACGGAGCTGAGACGCAGCGCAGCGGACCCAGTGGAAGCACACACATTGAATAAAGTGAAACGTATCAGCTCCGCTCATTCTCTTCGAAAATGACAACAAAATTCTGCATTCTACATACATTATGAGGCAATAACAAAATAGTAACGCACAGCCACTTAGGAAACTAACTTTAATCAGATTACTGGTTTGGAAAAATGAACGCGTTAGATTACTCGTTACTGAAAGAAAGTAATCAGATTACAATAACGCGTTAATTTGTAACGCGTTAGTGACAACACTGCTCCTGTGCACTTCTGGCCTCCCTCCTTCCTCTACCTGAGGTGCACCTGAGATCAATCTACTATCAGCGAGAAGGAGGGGTATTTAGAGGAGCCAGGTGGGAGAGACAGGGCTGGCAGACACACACACTTTGGGGCCACGGCGTGGTGAGGTCCCGTTCTCTTATTGTTTAATTATTTCCCTGTTGCTTCTCCCCCACCAGGCTTGCTTTTGTTTTCACTCATGCATGTTTAGATTGCTGGGTTTTGTTATTTTAGTTGGGGCTGGAGAGACCGGTAGTCCTGTTTTCGATTCGTTCATTAGATAAGTTCTGGTTAGGTAGTTTAGGGGGAGGTGCCGAGAGCGACGGCCCATTACGTGGTTGGCTCGGCACTTTCCCATCTTTTGTTCTGTTTAGCCGGATCTCCGTCCTTTTTGTTTGTTTGTTTTCTTAAATTTAGATTATTTACTTGGGGGGGGGAGGGGGGTTGAGATACTCGAATAAAGCTTGGGTTATATTGTGTGGCGTCTCTCTTTTATGTTCTGGTCTCCTCTGTTACGAGTTATCTTTGGTTAAATTTAATGTACGTTAAGGAGGCCGTAACAGTGAAAATACCCTGTTTGGTTAAATTGTGAATCACTATATCAGAATCAGAATCGGGTTTATTGCCAAGTACATTTACACATACAAGGAATTTGACTTGGTGTATTGGTGCAAAACATTTAACAAAGGAAATAAAACAGAACTAGCAAGACTTAAATAATAAACTATAAGAAGCAATTACAATATATAAAATAGAATTTAAAAATGTCAAATAAAAAAATAAATAAAAAAAAACACAAAATGTACAAAAGGTGCAATAGAGTGCATGTAAGAAAAATACATTTAAATTTAAGTCCAGTGAGCATATTTATGGAAAATGCTTTAAAACATTAAAGGTGAAAACAGGTAAAGCACATACACAATATTTAAACATAATTCCTGCCTATCAAGGATTTGGCATGCTAACATATACTGTATCTATTTTTGATCCAAAATGATATTTCACATGCCAAATCCTCGATTGGTAGTCTAAAAATGCATGCAAACAGAAAAAAACACTTACCATCATTGATGACAAGTTAACTCCTTAGGTTAGTGGGAGAGCAAAAGAACACAAACATCAGAACAGGCCTGAACACGGCCAAAATAACAAACTAGTTGAAAGAACATAGTAATGGAAGTTGAATCCTGTTGAAAACAGAATCCTCCCTCCACACTGATTAAGAAAAACCTTTTGCTGAAGCTGCATCCATGGCTGTGGAGACTGCTGCTGGTGCCCCTGAAAGCAAATGTGGCATTAGACTTTTATCATGTATAGTAAAGTTCAGAAAATTCTGTTATAAACTAGCTCCACCTACGTAGCTCGGGGTGCACTTTACAAGGGGACAGGTTTAACATTTGGCTCTCCAGGTCCTGGTCCTCCTCCATTGCTAGAAGTTTATATAACATTAATTGTGTGTTAGAAGCATTAAATGTTCGAATAAAATCAGTATTTTCACATTTCTGTGAACTGACCGAGAGTGCTGGATGCTGGTGTGGAGGCAGCCAGTGCGATGGAGTTTTCTGGAGGTGCTGGGGAGGACTCGGCTCTCTGCTGCTTCAGGAGGTACTGCTGCAGGTTGTGCATCTTGCTATTTTTGATGCAGTTCACTCCCAAGATGAAGGCAGCATAACCGTCACTCCTTGTCTCCCAGATCTGCCTCCAGGTATCCTTGGCCCTGGCTCCAAAGCCTACAGTGTTGTCACCCTCTGATGTCTCAGGTGGAACTTGCTTCCTGGAGAGGAGGTACCTCCTTAGGTCCTCAATTTCCTCGAAGCACTTGGCATATTCAAGGAATGACAACAAGCTGTCTTTGCTGTGTCCCTGAGGGTTGAAACTCCCATCTTGCTCTTCCTCATCTACCGTGTTGATAAGGTAGATGGTGTAGCCAATGTCGTTTTCCAGGAGCCATCTAAAAGATTTACTCTTGTACTTGCCGAATTGCAGCACGTACTCGCCCATCACCTCCTGACGGTCCGACACATCGCCTCCACGTTGAAAAACCAGAGTGAGAGCATTGGTTCTCACCAGGTCATGTTTCTGAGGAGGGGACTTGTCCTGAAGGGATGGATTTTTCTTAATTCTCATGACCTCGTCAGAGGGGTCCTGGCGAAGATGGCCTGACGGACCCTTCCTGAAGGACACTGTTGTCCTTCCTGGAAAGAAGTCAATTGTCTTCTTCATCATCTCCTGTGCACAGCAGAACACAATGTTTATAATCAACAGTGTTACTGATGTATATGTACTAACCTGCATTGTTAATGACTAGGTAATAACACTTGAATCACACATCAGATCAGAGTGTAATTCTTTAGTGCGACACTTAATAGTTATAATCAATGTTCTTTTTTTTCATGGCAATTCAATTGAATCTTTCATGTAGGCTTTAAAATAGTCCTGTACCCTCATATTCATTAAACATATTCATCTACTCGACATTTATCATACCTTATTTATTCCTTGTGCATGGATTATGTGTGTGTGTGTATTGATTTTCTTCCTATTTAAAACACTTTGTGCTACGTTATTGTTGTAAGAAAAACACAATATTCAGTGAGAATGTATGAACACAATGATTATGTGAATAAAAACCGTGTAAGGGTCAAACAAAGAGGAGAGAAATAGAAAAAACGTTGTTTTATTACAGTCGTCAATAATCAAATTAAATAACATTAGTATTACAGATAACAACAGTGTAAAAATAACATTATTGTTACCGATCGTACCACCTTGCTACCTTAGCAAACAGAAATCACAGTTCGTATTTGTCAACACAACTCAAATAAACTACCATTAAACAGGTTTTACAGAATGAATGAGGATTGTTAATAAAGTCAATGAAAAACCAAGCAAGACTTACGTTTGGTTAGTTGGATATTTGTTGTTAAAGTCGTGAAAAAGGTGACGATAAAATGTCGAGCTAACGGAGTTGTCTTAACTTTGTGATGAAGACGCTGCTCTGACTGTCGGACTGTCACTCAAACCTTAAGAAACGGGGTCTCCTTACCTTTACCAAAAGGGTGAAACAGCGCCCCCAAAATCTCCATAGTGGCCAAAATTATATTACATCCATAGTGATAAGTACTACCATAGGGAATGAATGGGAAAAGTTAAGGAAGTTAAGGACTACTATTCACAGCCCTGGCGCGAAAGGTCCCCGGTTCGAAACCGGGCGGAAACAGGTGGCTGAGCCCTTTGCGCTGTGGATAATCTCTTTTGGTGGACACGTCCGCTTGAATGCTGAATCCTCACGCAGGGACAGCTTCTCTCTTTTCAGAGGCATTCTGGTCACCTTTTGTAGCCCAATAGCAATTACCAATGGCATTTTAGGGCACCTGGGTTATATGCAGGAAGTCCATCTAAGTTGAGATACCAACTCATAAGTGTGACTTTCTATATCATAATGTTTACTTTTAATTGCATAATTATAACTTAACAAGGGCAATTGTTTTTAATCATTTTTTTGCGTTAATGGCCTTCCATACACAACAGCCACACAAATGTTCTCCCCCTCCATTTGGCTTTTCAGAGGTGTGTCAGGGAATTGTTTCTTCCTGCAGCACATCAGAGTTCACATACTCTGCTCAATATCTCTCAAATCACTTGACATATCGCAGGCAGAAGCATGTGTCCACGTCCTTTTAAATATTCTGTTTTCATCTGAGACTTCTCTTTTTTTACTTTTTTTGTACATGACTAACCAAACTAGTGAGACTCATAATTTGCGATTGGTACGGCTGGAAAGGGGCTGTTATATGACACACATTTGAGTTGATAAAACCCTTTTTTCACATTTGCACATTTTTCTACAGTTGGAAAATTTAGAAGACACTTTGCAACCATGATATAAAATAAAAGAAGAGTTTTTTCTATTGCAATATCCTTTTTGATAAAGCCACAGCCAGCCCAAAATGGGAGCCAGCGAAGGGGAAAAAGAGCTGCCTGTGAATCAGGAGCTGGAGGTTCCCAATCTACGAACTATCAACATGAGAAGCAAAAATAGAGTTTGAGTTTGGAGACAAACTCAAGTTTTTTTCCAACAAAATTGATCATTGCACTCATGCGCATATATCTAATCATAGAGATTAATATAAGGCTGTGTTGTTGTCTAATACAAGCCAATTGGTTCCAAAATTACAGTGCTGCCTTTGAGTTTTTCCTTTTTCTTCTTTACAAATGGATTTCCTTTAGATACCAAGGACTGTTAAAATGTAATCGATCGATAATAGTGAAAATACAAATGCAAACCAGAATGGTTCAGAATCTTTTCCCTGGTATCTTGAGTCTGTATGCCTATGCAGACGTACTTTTATAAAGAATATCAACAAACTAACATGCACTTCCGCCCCTCATTGTTAATGTTTAATGTCTCAGTGCCCTAAACTTCCAATCTCACCCTTGTCCAGTTGTTAGCAGAGTTTTGATTTTCCCAAGCCCCCCAGTGCCCTAGCTTGGGACAACCTCCCAGTGCTGGACTCCCCCAGGCCTGACTGCCTGCCTGCCTGATCTTCTTGGAAGCAATACAACAAGGGGAGGAACAGGACGGCCAGCGGCTGAGATAAGGACCACAAGAAGTTCCTCACATTACCTCACCCGATAAGGAAACAAGCAGAGAGAGATGCAGCGAGAGAGAGAGAAGGTCAGACTGGGAGGAATTCTCTGGATAGACGGTGATGTGCAGAAAGGCAGCTGGTGATTGTGGGGTTTTCTCCAATGGTTAATGGATCTGGCTGGAATTTCGGGTACCAAAGACACTCGGAGAACTCTGGAGAGAAACTTGGAGATTCTTGAACAGAACGGTGCAGCTACAGAAAATATAACCACTGAATATAGTATTTGTTGAGGCTTTGCTTGAGACTACATGAGTTATTTCAACTGTTCTTGAGTATTTTAACTTTAAGATGCTCTAAGATTAGATGTTTAGATGACCTCAAGCTGTATGTTCTTCAGCGTGTTTACCAACGTACGTACTGGATGATACTTTCAGCACCATTTCCAACACAGAAAAGCAATTTTCCATCCAGTCAATGAAAATAGACGGACAAAAGTAAATACAGATCTCAAGTTCTGAGGAGAGTTTTCTACACCATTTGCATCAATGGCGGTAAATCCTCTGGAAGGTCTGATGTCGGTTGCAGCAAACCACCAGCTGGTCTTCAGCTCGACTCCTGAGCCACAGAGGCAGCAGCATCGTGCAGCCAGAAGCCCAGCAGACCTGCATGGACACAGGCAGGGAACAGCCAGCAGCCGTGAGTCAAGGAAGTGGGTGAGTTTGAATAAAAAGTCAAATTTCCTGCTCAGAAAGTCAAGCCTTAACGTAGACAAAGTGACCGTTACTATTCAAAGCAGACTGCTGAATTCTGCATAAATGAATCACAATCTCAACAGGATCTGATGTATAACGCTAAAGTGTCATCTTGTACAGAGAAACTCTGTAAAATTCCAAGCAGACTGATACACAGATTGTTTGACGAGAGAAGATTGTTCTCTGTGGCAGTGTGTGTGGAGGATCAAGAATGCATATATTCTTCATGACATCCTCACGTCAGATGAATTTGCCTTTTTTATTTCCTCAATCAGACAAAACAAACTGTATACAATTAAATGTATCTTTGTTTTCTTTGTGTTTTTCTCTAAACATGTCCTCTACACCAGGTGCACACTGTGTGTGAGTCCAGATCAAACTTTGGGTCTGGTTGTAGGTCTGCAGTCCCGTCCAGGACACTGAGGAGTCAGCACTCCCCAGAAAACGCAGCGAGAGAAAGAAGCCGCGTACGCAACCTGCGACAGGCCTTCCACAGCCTGCAGGTTACTGAACATGGCTCCTGCTCTTTTTTATAAGCCATCATGAACTTAGATATTTTCTTTACATTTATGGTTTATGACCTAGTTCATTTTGTGTGTGTTGAATTCAGTTTAGTAAATGTATTTAGATGTGATTTCATGTTGAGAGATGTTACTCGGCTACAATGAAATGTTATGGCTTATAAAAGATAGGGTTATCCTTTCATTTATTTATTTATTCACTGACAGGGGTGACTGGTTATCTGTGTGACTCATGCCTCTGTCAAACTAACACAACCTTAAACTAACGACTGAAACTTGTTCTGTGCTTCACCTGAAGTTGCATTTTATGTCCCTGTCTAAACCTTCACTCAGTACGTTATAAGTCTTGTTTTACAATTGTCCATCATGTTGGTCAGTCGGAATATTTAGACATTTTTGAAAAAATAAAAAACTTGCTACTTTCACGTGTCAATCTATACACTTTAATTTCAGTCAGCTAAAACTATAATTAAAAACTTTACCTGTGTATAGGATCTCACTTTAAGATTAGCCACATCTTAAAAGCAAATGTTTGGTATTAATGAAAACAGTTTAGGGTAGAGAAAAATAATTGATCTCAGTCGTCCTCTCTCCACAGGCTGCTTTGCCTTCAGTCCCACCAGACACCAAGCTGTCCAAGCTGGATGTTCTGGTTCTGGCTACAAACTACATAGCTCACCTTACAGAGACCCTGCACCAGGGAGGGACGCTAGCTGATCACACCTTGTCTGCCCGACCGGATGGATACCTGCATCCAGTTAAGGTATGGAAGACATCTGCATTTATTGCATATTATTCATGAACAGGTCTTGACCTCCTCAATACAAAGATGAAAACTATCATATGAAATAACCAGGCCTTGAGTTTTGTCTCAATTTGGGGAGTACCATAAATGGGGTGGCTGTGGCTCAGTTGGTAGAGTTTGTCGTCTCTCGTCTCTCAACCAGAGGGTCAGGCGTTGGATCCCCAGCTCCTGCAGCTACATGTCCGATGTGTCCTTGGGCAAGACACTAAACCCCAAGTTGCTCCCTCTGCTTTGTTGGTGGTGTGTGAATGGGGTTGGTTACTTCTGATGGTCACTTTAAATATTTGTTTAACTTTTAATATCCAAACCAATCTTCGTGTTGAGCAGACGTTCATGTGCATTTTCCAACCCTGGAAACTCGTTTTTCCGTTGTGTCCGGCACCACATGAACGCAGAGATAGACTGATAAGGGCAAGCCCGCCCACAGTAATGGCTGGGCCCCTGAAAGGCCAAGTGAATAGGCCCTCCACAGATGTCATTAAATAATATCATTACAATTTAATTGGATCAGTAGCGTTCAAAGATTTTGAAACAACACCACCTGTATTTTTCCTCTTAAGTGGCAGAAATAAAAAACTTTAAGCTGTGTATTTGAGGAACACGATGCATTTTGTGACAAAAATGTAAATGAATATCAACACTATTGTTCAGGCCTTGATTGGACAAGGATGTTCATTTATGCAGTTTTTTAAGAAGTTACAGATCATTTACAAGATGGAAGAAAAAACAATTCTCCAGTCAGCACTAGTTTGCCTAGATCCAATATGTGACAGGGTTTTGATGAGGATAACATGTGGGGCTTCCCTTATTGAACATGATGGCTTAATCTCATTTTTAGTTCCCTTTATGAAAAGCAGAGTTGGTCTTGTGCTTTATGTGGTACAGTATCTCACAGTCCCCTCTAACGGTGGCTCGGGACACTGACAGCTCCATTTCTTAACTTTAAAAAATATAATTCATTTAAAAATTAAAAAACCTCAGTACATTCTTTTTTTATTCACATTGTTAAGAAATCGTGTCAAACAAAGTTTAGCAAGAGTCCGGCACTTTTTTTCCACATTTCATATACATTTCAATGCCGAGTCCTGCATACTTCAAGTCAGTAACAAGCTCAGGAACGCATTGAAATACGTTACCTTGACAAAATAAACTTTGTTTTCATGTGATTACAATTATCTATGGCTTTTTACATGAGCTATGATATATCATAACTAGGGCTGTCAGCTTTAACTAGTTTTGATGAATGAATGTCGTAACATTGGATCTACTAGAACAGGGATGTCCAAAGTGCGGCCCTTGGGGGGATTTTTTGCGGCCCCCGACTTCAATCGGAGAATCTGAAGATTTTGGCCCGAGGCCTCATTCAGATGGCATATTTTCTTATTTTTTTTTTTCATGTTAGCAAGGGCTGAAAGATATTCCTAAAATAGAAAATGTTCAGTACAATGTATGTTTTTTTCTTTCTTTTTTAAACAGCTTTGACTATTTTCCACATTTTTTGTTAACTATGAAAATTAACCTATGCATAATTTTTGCAAACAAGCAGACTGTTGTTTAACCATTTCATAACCTGAGCTAAATACAGAAAGCTTTTACAAAAAACATTAACCAGGTTACAGGCTTGATTCTGAGAAAAACAAATAAAAAAGAACTTAAAGAAGAACGAAAAAAGCAAAGTATTTGATTTCCTTTTATTAAAGGGTTTCTTTTGCGAACCTTTTGATTCTGATCTACAAAGCCTCACTACACAATAGTTTCTCACTGTAATTAGTTATTGTGTATTTACGTTATTTTTGAAGAGGTCAAAATACAAAAAGTTACTTACAATATTATTTTAAATATTTTAAAAAACAAAACCTGTGGCCCGCAAGCAATTCTAACACGACAATTTTGGCCCGCAAGAAAAAAAGTTTGGACACCACTGTACTAGAAGGTTCTTACCAAGAGGCAACCTCTAATGTTGAAAATTGAAGCCAAAGTGGAAGTGCAAAATCCTGCAGTTTGTCGAGTGTCTGCTTGAGGCTGGCTGCAGGAACACCCGAAGTCACATACACACCCATTCAAAAAGGTCATTTTTTACGGCAGAAATTAACATGTTTACAGGCTGGTACAATAAAATGTTATTGTCCTCACGGACACACATCACTGTAGATTTTTTTTATAACGCATCCTTCGTTATTCACAAAAAGGCTTGTAGCTGACCTGATTTATTGGCGGGTGCAGTGTAACATCAGGCCCAGTTGACCCGTACCGTGCTTTAGCACGATTGGCCCCCCTCCCCATTCCCCCTGATGGCCTGCACTCACACTGCTCCAGGACTATCTGGGCCTGAGCACGGTTACCTCTGTACATAATGTGGTAATACACAACATGCATGGCTTTACGTAATTATGAGGCGTGCTTAGTTCACAGGACAGGCGGACTCGAAAATAAAAAAACAAAAATTAAAAAGGGACGCACGGAGAACATGACACAGAGAACATGACACAGAGAACATGACAGCTACTTTACTGACTTTGTGGCTTATTTTGAGTCATTTTAGTCAGATACAGCTAGAACACTCCAAGATTTCTCGATAGTGGAAGGCTGTCTCACACTCAGAGCACTCACACTAGTCAAGCGAACTGGACTTTTGAGGGAGAAGCGTGCTTAGGCACAGTATGGATTGCCTAGTGTGAGTCAATCAATCAATCCATCATTATTTGTATTGCACCAATTCAAGTGTTGTCTCGAGACGCTTTACAAAAGAGCAGGTTGAAGACCATACTTTTTATTATTGAGTGCACCCTTAGGTCTTTCAAGAGAAGCCCCTGGAAAGAAAAGTTCAAGAGACCTTTGGGGGAAAAGGGGCTATAGTCTAATGCTTCTGTTTTAAAAGCTGAGTCAGGGACAGGGGTTGCAAACTAACAACGGCAAGAACCCTGTATGCATCTACTTTGTATTTTACATATAAAGCAAAGTTCATTGCATGTGTTCCTGTTAAATAAACAAATTAAAAGAAAAGTCAATTCTAGTTCTTCTCTTAGTAAGCAGAGTAAGGATGCACTGAATCGGACGTAAATTACCAAATCCAGAAGTATTAAGGCCACATATTCTCCTCCTCTTCAACCAGTTTAAATAAGTCTCAGAGCTCCCTGAAACATGTCTGTGAAGTTTCTTGTTCTAAATCCACACTGCTCCTGTATTTGATCATGCCTATGAACCCCTCTATTTCAGCCCTGCTCAGAACAGGCTGTTTCTGTGTCTGTAGCTTTAAATGTAAATGAGCTGTGTCTGACCACGCCCCTCTCTGGAAGGGCTTGGGTGGCCCATGCTTTCTCGCTTCATGCCGTATTGTTTACAGTGAGAAGGCAGACTCAGAGGGCAGAACAAACACCTAGCTGTGGGAGTGTCACCCACCTGGGGGAGGGGTTACTGCCTTTTGTGATGTCATGAAGGGAAAATCTCCAATCTCACATTTTCTGAAAAGTGGAGCAGGTTAAAGAAAGAGAGGATGGACTTTTCTCATAACTGGGGGGTTTGTAGACAGACTAGGGACACATATTAGTGTTAGAGAAACATGATTAAGAGTATTTTGTATAATATGTGACCTTTAAAGACGAAAAGACCAGAGTTTGAATCCTGTGTGACAGATGAGGAATTACTTAATATTTCCCACACCATTATGTGTTGCCTAATGTGACCAACTTATAAATAAAACCAACAGTTTTACATTTTAACTACATTAGAAAAGAAGAAAAAATACATTATCTTTACTTATGAGTGTTTGTGTGTGCCGTCCTGTAGACTGTCCTGTGAGCTGTCCTGTAATTGTACAGTTCTTTGTACATTGTGTATTAGTACATTTAGGACTACGGATGGATGTTCGTAAACTTTTTAAAACTCAACACAGACAAGACAGAATTACTAATTTTTGGTCCAAAAACTCAGAGACAGCACATCCATCAACACCTCAAATCAAATTCCATTAAATACAGTGAGCAGGCCAGAAATCTTGGAATTATTTTAGACTCCGACCTTAGCTTTGAAAATCATATCTCCTACATTACAAGAACAGCATTTTACCATTTAAAGAATATATCAGTTATCCGTTATCCAAGCATCGGTTATCCAAACAATCAGTGAGACGACACCAATTTATTCAAAATTCAGGAGCCAGAGTCTTAACATACACATGAAAAAATTGAACATATTACTCCGGTCCTAAAACACTCCATTGGCTCCCTGTAAAACACAGAATCTCCTTCAAAATCGTCTTATTAGTCCATAAAGCACTTAAGGGTTCTGCTCCCAAGTATATCTCTGGCCTGCTCACAGACTACAACCCTCAGGTCATCAAGTGAAGGTCTGTTAGTCGTACCCAGAATCAGTCTGGAGAGGGGGCCTTTAGTTACTGTGGTCCTTCTCTCTGGAATAAACTACCTGCTGACATGAGGTCCATCACTACTGTCTCTACTTTTAAAGCTAAACTCAAAACCTTTTCTCTCAAGCATACGAATAGTTACACTTTGTGTATGTGTGGGTATGTGCAAGTGTTTCTTTTCTTTTTTTTGTTGTTCCTAATTTGATTTCTGTATCATATTCATGATTGTTGAGACAGCTATTTGACTCTTGTATTCCTATGTTTTTATCATCAATGTAAAGCACATTAAGCTTACCTGTAATGAAATGTGCTTTATAAGTAAACTTTCTATTCTATTCTACGGATGAAATTTAGCTTTTGTGCTTATTCCGGTATATTCACACAGATGTGATTTGTTAATATGTGGATTAATGTGCACTCTCCTAATTCAATAAATAAATGCATCATAAACATTTAAATATATGTTTATTTTTTCTTTTCAATGAGACGCCATAAAGCACAGTTATTTGACAACTTTGGACAAAAAAGGTTTTGTTGTGGGATTTTGTCATATTATAATAAATACAGATTGCCCCATCTCTCTCTCTCTCTCTCCTCAGAAGTGGCCCATGCGTTCCCTGCTCTACTGTGGCAGCGTGGGAGACCTGCTTACAAATGTCCACGCCAATCAGATGCCTCCACCTGGAAGGAAGGGGACACACCCACAGACCTCCACCTTAGAAGAAACCAAAAACTGACGCTTGAGTTTGGGACTTAATCTCCACCACCCTGTTGTCTGCAAAGTTAACCAGCCATTTTGCTACAGTTCTATAAACTAAACCAACTTGGATTTGTGAGTGCCACCATCTTGCAGCAGCTGCCATTACTGTGGTGTCTGTCAACCCAGCATCTGCTGATGCCAGCTGACTGTGACAGCAGCATAGATACGACCGAATCACAGTAGTGCTGATACGCAGTACAACATCACTCCCTCTCGTGTGATATTGCTTAAATAACAATCTTCAATTCTCACCTGTGTTGACAAGCTGTTTTCATGTATGCACTCCTGAAAATGTCTCGATAATTTCACAAGAACTGCCCCTGAAATCCTCCTGACCTGGCTGTTCACACATTCACACTCACAGCGGGAGACTATCCCTGTCAGACAGGATGGGACGGGGGTTTCCTGGGGCAAGATGTGATGTAAAAAGAACGACGTGGAAGTGGCGGACGAAGCAACAGAGTTTGCTATGCCATAGGGCCAAAAAATACTTTTTCCCATTAGCTTACATTGGGAAATAGACATTTATAAATCAGCAGATACATTTTTTTGAGGTACATCAACTTCCCGATACGAATAACCCTTTTAAAAATCCTGAGGTCCTAAAAGTTATAAAATGCAAGTAAAGCTGAATTCAGAGATATTTTGTCCACATAATGAACACAGAGCAGAGCTACGGGACTGTGACTCTACACAAGTACACATGCTCTATGGGCCCAGTAACAAGGAAGTCAGACTTTTTTTGCTTCACGCTCCACTGAGCAGCTTTCATAGGATTGAACGAGGCTCCATGTTTCATACAGTCTGTGGTCGTTCACTGACTTTGACCATCACCACCCATCTAACTCAATCAGGGTGAATTTCTCCAGATTATATCCTGCCGTGTTCTCACATCAGCTCACTCAAATTTTCTGCGGGAAAAATAATAGGGGTCTGGCAGGACAAACTCCGATTGAATGGCTGATTGCGCTCACACATACAGCTCCTCCTGGAAATATCAGGAGTTTTTCAGGAGTTTTCTGCAAGTGTGAAAACCCTATATGTCAACCCAGGTGAGAATAAGAGATCATTAGTTATTAGTTACACAGTGGCTGAAGATTAACCTGAAAACTTAATTATAGCATAAACTAAAGTAGAAACTGCTACTACCCTCCACCACACATACACACACACACACTAGGGGTTGCACAGACTAGTCAACTTTACAGCGGTGTGATGATACTTTATGTCTGATGTTAACTTATGAGGATAGAAAATCTCAAACTGTGACTGAGCAGGACTATGACAGTGAGATGACAAAAACGCTTTTTTTCTTGTCACTCACTAATATAAGAGTTGTAGCGCACGTGTTATTGTTGCATATTTCATTGCAGCTGTTGCAACCTGCTCTTTCTTAACTGTCTGCTTTCATTGAAACATTCAGTTTTACAAATTAATATGTTTGCTGGTTGCAAAGCATTCCCTTCTCCTTTAGTTTTGTCTTTATCAGCGAGTAGTCGACATTGACTCGACTGTTATTAAATGACTGTCGACTTAAAAACATCTTAAGTCTTGCATCCCCTAACACACACAAACACGCACGCACGCACGCACACACACACACACACACACACACACACACACACACACACACACACACACAAGAAACAGGAGGTCACTCATTTCAAACGTCAGATAAATTAATTTATTAAAAAATCCCTTCTGTTGGTTTTTGGTTTAAGCAAAGCAGTAAAAAAGAGCAAGGCCCAAATCAACCAGCAGCTACAAGGGAAACTTTACTCTCTCTGTAGGAGAATAAAATACTAAAGGTAAGATGCCAAGTGCTTTTTCAAAGTATGAGAAAGCGCACACACAGTCGCAGCTACACACTGCGGTAAACACAGAGCACAGACAGATTTAGATTCACCCTCGTTGGAAGTATCTATTAATTATCCGAGTGTTAGACAGCAGGATGTCAGGAACAGATTAAACACAAGGAAAAAAAAGGCGGCTGCACTTGACTAATACCATTATAAATCACTACATGCAGGAACAGCGTGTTACCTTTTATCTTGATTTAAAACGGTGTACAGTGTTTTTAGTTGTACTTTTCAGATGTTACTTTCACTGCATGTGAGACTTAAGGCTCCTGTCTGCTCTAGTTTTGTTTAAATGTAAATATTGGCTGCACAATTTATTCAAATAATATTCTGAATACAACGTGTAATCTCCCAAAGCTACGACTTTGTGATCAAGGTCTCAATTTGTGAGCAAAACCCCCACCATCTTGAAGGACTGTTGTGTCGCTCTGACCTACATGTTATTTCAGGACATGTTTGGTAAAGATAATACAAACAAATGTCACATCATTCACATGAAATATATCCTGAACTATTTACCGATTATGCTTTCAAAAAGAAGAAGAGGAAGAGTGTTATTGCAGCCCTAAAAACTATCCACTATGGTACCCTTTTTATCTGGTTGATTGTGCTATCGCTTATGTTTGTTAGCTGTGTGTGTGTGTGTGTGTGTGCGCGTGTGTGTGTTGGGGAGTGAAAGGATGGATGGACAGATGGGCAGAGAGGGAGGGATTGTTTCGGGAACACAGCTGCTGTGTGATCACTTTGTATCTCTGAAGTAATGACCACTTAGTTCTCATTACAACTCAGCCACAGAATGTGACCTTTGACTCTGAGTTCAACATCTGCAGTAACATCTCGTGTGTGTTGGTTATCAGAAACAATCCTAATGGCGTACACACACTTTCCATCATCCACATTTTGAATAAGCCTCTTTCACTATACATCTTTATATTTGATTTTAAATGACTCTTATTAAAGCAACCATGAAGAACTTAAATTATAATTTTTTTAACATGTTTAAAGCGATGAGTTAATGTGTCTGAGGCTATGTTGAATTCATAACTGTAAGATGATGATGGTCTAAACACTTCCTGCTACTGACAAAATGAAGCTATCTATTTTGTAGGGCTGGACCTGAATATTTGCCTATTCGGATATTCGTTCGATATTCGTTCGTCGGGTAGGCAATCGATTATTCATTTTGGGATTCGGATATTCGTTTTTTTTTTTTTTTTTGGGTACCTGATATTCCTATCCTTACAGCGGTCAGTGAACGTCACACTTCAGTTCACCGCGGCCGTTAACAATAGTATCTGTCTGCGGTATGCAAGACCCATGTGATCGCCCACCGCGATTGTAGCATCCCTCCGAAAGCTGGTTGGACTCTTGTACTGATGATTTTAGTTTATAGATTATTTTTAAAGCACTCAAAGATCACTTAAACCTCTCAAAACCACCGTTAGAGCGTAATGCCTCTTCGGGGGTTGCAAAACATTAAACTTTCACTTTTTACCATTCCTTTTAGCTGTTTACCTTTCCTCGAATCACGTTTGTTTTTTCGTAGTCAAGTTACCGTCACAAACTTCGTAAAAAAACTGAAGTTTCTTCAAAATAAAAGCACGTCTTTATCAAAGTTAAATTATAAAAAACTATTATTTTCTTAATTACTCATACAACAGCTTAAAGAAGTACAAATATGTGTTACTGTCTGAAAGACAAATGAAAACATACAAACATAAGCAGTAAAATTTAGGGCTGAATATCAGTAGTCTAAATGTGATTGGATATGTAATAATATTACAAAACTAAACATTATCATAAATAGACCTCATATATTTTAATACACAAGAACCGTATTTGAAAAGAAATCTTTCTGGCTAAATTTTCCAAGCATAAAACAAAGGCAAAACTTTTTTTTAATTCACTCAAACAAATAAACTAAAAGAACATTTTCATTTGTGAAACATAATTCAGAAAGTGCCTCCAGCAACATAAAAGCTGTAGTATCCTCCAAGGCTATATCCAGAGTTGAAGCCCTGCAGCCCGTCTGTGCCGGCCGTGCAGATGGTTGATGGAGCTGAGAGTAAATAAAAAAAGGATTTTTTTTATTTATATACGAAAATGATGAAATCTAAGCGTGTAATAAACTCAAATAATTTCATTAAGGAGATGTAATTATCTATGAATATTTAACGATATAAGTTGCATGTCACATATACTTATTTAAACTAACACCTCCGTGTACACCGGCTCTTAAATTACCCTACTTTTAACTTTTAATGGTTGGTAGATAAATATAAATGAACATTGTTTGCTTTTAAAGAATGATTATCAACTCCGGTTGTGATATATCCCTGTTGTACTATTGTATGAGTGACTTATATGCTTAAATTTAATTAAATATAAATTGTCTAAGGAAAATACTCTTACCTGTGTCTGTAGGTCTGTATGGTCTGTACCAGTGCCATATAATAGAGATCTCTTCAAAGGGCACTGGTCTGTACCAGGTCTGTACCATAGTCTGTACAAGCCGAAACTTTGCCCACAACTTCCAGGTTTTTTTTGCGGCCAAAATCATCGTTTTTGACATCTAGCGTTGTTCTCTGCAGAGATTTGGACATGTACGTGTTCCGCCCCCTATCTGGTACTGGTTCCGCCCTTCCCTTCTCATGTACGTGTTCCGCCCCCCTCTCTTGCAGCCTGCAGACAGACCCTTCTCGCCGTTAAAGGGAAGACATTATGCCGAAGACTTCAGCTGTGTGGGAACACTTCAAATTAGTTATAGAGACTGGCTGTATCTGACTAAAATGACTCAGTAAGCCACAAAGTAGCTGTCATGCTGTCTGTGTTGCTCTCCGAGGTGCGGCCGCCGTCTCGGCCGCGCGTCTCTATTATTTTTACATTTATTTATGGCTGTATCTGATTAAATTGACTTAAAATAAGCCGCAAATTCAGTAAAGTAGCTGTCTGTGTTGTTCTCTGATGTGCAGACGTGGACTCGACTGCGCGTCCCTTTTTTTAAAAACATTTTCTCGAGTCCGTCTGTTTGTAAACTGAACACGCTTCATAAAAACATAAAGCATGCATTTGTTATATTACGACGTTATGTACAAGAGGGCACTCCACGGTTATTCCTGGTGCAGTGTGACCGAGCCGCGGTGATAACTGGTCTCATATCTGGCAAACTGAGGGGCGTCCAAAACGGCCGTGTGGGGGTGCCTTAAAACCGCCTACCTTCTCTGGTCCAAACAAATCCAGACCATTCAGGACCAGAATCTAAAGTTAGAAGGAGGACATACTGGCTGCTGCATTGTTGTCAGAGAAGCCAGCACTTCAACATAGCATGTTTCCTTAATGTCTGATCATATAGTAAGGTCAGTTTATCATTTCACTGAGGGAATAATTTACAGATTGCTCCTTTAAATAATTTATTAGGTTCGCACCAAACACGAGTAACTGTTCACAAAAAAAACCTGCCAATCAGCTGTGAGACTTGGTGAATGGACAGCTGTATTTGTTTACCTTTCAATGAATATCTGTAATAAATATCTCAGATAACCGTCTCAACCTTATTGAAGTCACATCATATCATTTGTTATATGACATGTATTATATGTACTGCCTTAGGCAAAGTTGAATCCTCAGCAGGTTTAAGGTGAGTTGGTATGCAAGACTTACAAGTTTTGCAAGAAAGCCACATAACCCAACTTAACGTACGTTATGAAGGTTAACATTAAATAGTGCCAGAATTTCTCTTACTTACCTTCCTACCGGTACATACATACACACATCTTTACTCCAACAGACTTGCTTCCTCAGTAACATTTGTGTTAATTCCTCAAGAGGCCAACATGAATGGTAAAGATGGAGTCAGCAGCTTTTTCCTAAAATATAAAATACAGACTTATAAATATAAAATACAGACTTATACTAACGTAAAGCTGCTCCATCATCACTTCTGGGTCTCCATACATGTGTGGTGGGGACTGTCCTCTGGATTTTACTGTTCTGGTTTGTTTTGGTTGACTCGGGACGTTTTTGGGGGGGGGGCGCTGGTGTGTCACCTCCAGCCAGTTTAGTAGTAGATACAATTCAGGGATTAAACGCGATTCAAACCTGTTTATATGATGGTCATGGACGTAGTGGCAAATAAGAGAAAATATATTCACAGTGAGGTGAAATGACACGTGGATAAAGCTCAAACTGAGTGTGAACCTTGTGTTTGCTTTTACCTGTGGACGTGGAGTTGGTCTGCTTTCTTTTGGACAGGCAGGTGCCAAACACCGGCGGTTAGCTTGTGCTAGCATGCAGCAGGTTGCAGTGTAGGTACAAGCAGTAAACGTACACACTACGTCCTGCAGTGAGTGTGCGCATCTGTTGCCGATGAGCCCATGAGGAGGGGCCCAGTTTGAATGTTGTGTTTACATGCTGCAATGAACAATGAGACTAACTTTGCCTTTAAGTTAAAGCCAATGTGTCCAGCTTGGTCTCCATGGACTGTACAGCTACATCACACAGTTCATTTAATCAACAAATCTGATATGAAACATTTTTGTCCAAGAGGAAGAGGGACATTCAGGATGGATTACAAGTTCACATTTCTGTCCATATGTTGAATGATCAGCTAAAGTTGGCTTTGGCGTTGATTGTTTTTGTTCTTTCAATAGTTATGCACATGTGTTAGAGCGTCCTCCTGATGTCTTCAAACCGGTTAAGATTTTCCCCATCCTAACTTTTACCAGGGAAGATGCTTACATTGGCTCTTGTGTGCGTGTTTATTTATTGTCATGAGATCACCCAACTCACAAAAATGCACCAAACAACCCACCAAAAGCCAAAAACATTATTTCAAGTTAGAAGATAGAAAGAAAAGCAAGTAACAAGTCGAGATGAAAAAGAGAAAGTAACCAGTGTCCTCCTTTTTTTCAGTGTCGGTATCTCAATGTGTTATTTATGAAGTATTATATTTAGTCTCTATCTGATTACGCTGTAATTTCCCTTACTTAAATCCCTTCCAATAAGTCATGTAGATATATTTGGAGAGGGGGGGAAGCCTCCAACAGATGAGAGCCCAGACTAACCGAAATCATCTTCCCCTTCAAACAAGATGGGCTCAGCTCCATAAGCAACAGCCCGGCGTTCAAGGCCAGCTCTATAAATCTGTCCAGGAGGGGAGGGTGTCCAGCCCTGGTTTTGGGGGCATAGTGATGACTAATTTGGAGCTGCTGAGTCTAACTAGGTCATAGAAGGACAGTAGAAGCCAAACAGAGTGTAAGATATAAAAACACAAGAAAGAAAGAAAGCTGAAGATGAACCAGGAACAGACTCGTGGCTAGTTCTGAAAATGTGCATGCAGAAAATAGCATAAAAGTGTTTAACTTTCTTCTTTTTATTAAATGGGGGTGGAATTTTTTTAACAGTAATATAAGAAGTTCAATCAATTTTACAACACACTATATTTTCAGAGGGTCCTATATAAATCTCTCATTCGTTGTGCCTTTTTGGTGCTTAAGTCGTGTTTATTGTCGAGGTGTGAGTCAACTATTTGATTCAACTCAGTTTTTGCACTAATATTGAAAAAATCCTTTAAAGTTTAAAACAACTCAAACAAATAGACAAAACTATATTTAAATGAAGAATATAAGACAAAAAGCAGGAATTCAGGGTTGCTTTCATCAATAATTGAAAAGTATTGTAAAAAAATAAATTCTAAGCAATAATAGTTAATATTTGGAGGAAGTGTTTTAATTATTTTTGTGTTAAAGGTCACATATTATGTAAAATAGACTTCACCATGTTACTCTAACACTAAAAAGTGTCTCTACTCTGTCTACAAACCCCCAATGATGAGAAAAGTTCATCCTCTCTGTCTTCTGCCTGCTCCACTTTTCATAAAATGTGTGCTCATACAGGCCGTTTGGAGATTTTCCCTTCATCACAAAGGGCAGTTCGTTTGGTGCCTGTTTTGACGTATGTTGATAAAGTGATAGAACATACAATCGTGAGTCAGTTTATTTTGTTTTATTTTGAAATTGACCGGACGCTCTGTGTGTTTCCTTGTCTAACTTCCTGTCTGGGTCGTCCTATTCTGTCCAGCTTGACGCAAGCCTGCAGCAATAGAGGGGTTTATAGACATGATCAAATACAGGATCAGAGTGGATTTAGAACAAGAAACTTCACAGACATGTTTTGAGGAGCTCTGAGACTTATTTAAACTGGTTAAAATGGAGGATTATATGTGACCTTTAAAGTGACTGTAACAGTTCAGTCTAACATTTGTCAAGGCAGCAGCAGATTCATGCCCATGCTGGTTTGTGTATGGCAGTGCACTGCCCAACAGGAATGACTGAAAAACTCTAAGTAAGCTTTTAAATATGTTGCATATTACATTTACAAAATGTTTCCTTTCTCAGTTTCATTTATTCTAACTAATTAATTATTATATTGCTCCTACATGAGACATGAATCATTTTAGTAGAACAGTCAGTGGTTTAAACCTCTATAGTTAACTATTTGGGGCGGCAGTAGCCCAGTCTGAAGGGACTTGTGTTGGGAACTGGAGGGTCGCCGGCTCTAGTCAGACCAAAATATGGAAGTTGGTCTGGTTGCTGTAGAAGTGCAAAGCAGTCCCACTCTGACATCTCTCCATAAATGCATGTCCACAGATCCTAGAACCTATAACGGTCAGGGGTGAACCGTGAGAATCTAAGTAACTACTGTATGTGTGCGTTTCTGCCTCTGCTTCCATGTAAAGACAGCTATTTAGCCACTGGAACAGCATTCCGAAAATGTGTTTCCAAGCTGTCTGCCCCCTCATCTCTTCATGTCAGGAGATAATAAAACATGTTCACTATCTCCTGCTCATTATGGCCAGAACACTCTGATTACAGTCTGGATTTATGGGGCTCTGACGCTACACTCCCCCCCCTGCTTTGGCCGGTCCTCTGCTGGAACAGGAGAGAAGTGGAGGGAGAGGATGCCAGAGGAGGAGGAGGAGGACTTGAGAAAAGGAAAAGGGAAAGTTGGAGGACGAAAGGAGAGAGAAAGGATATGGGATGTGGAAAAAACAAAACTTAAACATAATTAAGAAGAAAGAAATAACTTTAAATTTAGGTGATCCAACTGAACAAGGTCAGAAAATAGCACAATAAAACAATAGAGCCAAATACTGAATGATGGTGAGGAGTAAGAAAATACAATTAAAATGCACAAGGTAAGTTAAAACTATAATGATGACCATATTCAGAGATTTCAGCAGATTGAGCAGCACAGAGCACAGAGTGCCGTAGAGTCTAAAGCCGTTTTCACATATGCACTCCTGAAAATATCTAGTTAATTTCAGGAGGACTGCTCCGGATATTCTCCTGGTCTGACTGTTCACACATGCACTTCACAGCAGGAGACTATCCCTGTCGGACGGGTGGGGGGGCAGGGGGTCTCCTGTGGTAAGACGTAATGTAAAAAAAAGACGCAGAAGTAACGGACGAAGCAGTAACAGTCCGCTATACGACGCTATAATGACAATATTTGCCTTTATATCAATGCTATGTGTAATTCAACAAAATGACACTATGAACTAAAGAGTGGAGAACAACATACTGACGAAGATTAATCATAATGCAGAAGTTTAATTACGTGCACAAGATTTTTGTGGTCGCATTCAAAAGTCAATGCACCGTGCAGCAGTCACAGGATATAAACGTCACTCCCCCTCATACCCGCTCGAGGTGAATTCTCCTCATTATATCCTGCTGCGTTTATACATCAACCCACTCTGACTTAATGTAGAATAAATACTAAGGGTCTGACAGGAAAAACTCCGGGTGAAGTCCGTCTCATTTTAAATGAGATGTGTTTTTCCACAAAGAGAGCCTTAAGCTACTCAATGAGCATGATTTGTCCTTTAATTCCCTCTCCTGTTCATCTCACGTCTTTACCGAATAAATCGATAGGGACTGCAAACAAGATAGGATGTTGAGTAATCAGCTATTTATATTCATATGAATAAATGACTGAAATGCTTAAACAACAAGTGACTAGCCAATTTTATATTGAAGTATTTTGTGTGCATTTCTATAAAAGAGTTTATAAATGAATGAAACGCTAAACCAAAAGTGCAACCCGATTTTATTTTGAAACTTTTTGTGCGTATTTGCTGTCCTGTCTGGAGCAGCGGAGGTCTGCAGAGGTAGGCGCTGACAGCGGACTGTCTTGTGGATTTTGGTTGACAAAGCTGCAGCATAATTGCTCGTCGCACCAGCAGAATCTACTTGAGTGTTAAATGGTTTATCTGTAACATTTTGCAGCATCAGCCCAGACATTAGATTTTTTTCTTACCTTGTTCAACAACTTTGGTCCATCATCATATAAATGGACTTGAGCTTGTATAGAACTTTTCTAGTCTTCTGACTACTTCATTTGTCTTATGCTTACCGATGGGTAACTTTATCTTGTTTTTACTAAGGGCTTTTTACTTTAATATTAAGCACTGTTGTCACTCTATCATGTTGTGCCTGTGATGTCGCTTGTATGTAAAAGGAGGTCTACTCTCAGACCAAATCTACCAACGGGAACAAATAAAGTTACCTTAAACCGCAGGTCACACCTACACATTCACACACTGATGGTAGAGGTTGCTTTGTAAAGTGACCATCAGTTTCAACTAATCTATTCTTACACATTCACACAATACCGATGAAGCAGCGGGAGCAACTTGGGGTTAAGCATCTTGCCCAAGGACACATTGAACATGTGGCTGCAGGAGCTGGGGATCAAACCCTCGACCCTCCGGCTATGAGTAACTCTACCTTATATTCACAGCCGTCTGTTAAGGTTCCTATTCATCAAGGTCATGGGTAGCTCAATAAATTAATTCAAATGGCATCTGAACTTGGATGAATTGACTCAAGAACCTTGGTTCTGAAGAAGCGTCTTAGATGAAAGTCAAGACTTCAATTTATTGTTTAAAAGAAATGTGAATTACCACAACCACAAGAAGGTCTTTGGCACACAAACACAGGAACCACACAAATGATCCCATCACTAACATGCATTAACTCAGGCAATTTGTTATAAGGTCTGGCTACGGACATAATGTCCCACTAAAGCGGCAAACCTCCGGTGTTGTGCTGAGAAACTCGTGCCTGCCGAGAATTGCATGAACCTCAAGAAACAGTTTTATAACAGAACAACTTTTATTTCTGGGGGCAGATCTGAGATGACAAAGTATCTGAAGTTTATACATGATAAACTTTAAGTGTCCTTATTGTAGTGTTGTAGTACTTGATATCCTTCTTGGTCTCGAGACCACTTTTTGAAGGACTACGTCGTGTCTCGGTCTCAGACTGGGCGGACTCCAGATTTTAAATCAAAACTGGTCAAGACCACCACTGAAAAAAAAACGCCTCTTTCTAAAATAATAAATAACTTCATTTATAATTTTATTTTTATCCCCTGGTTACGGCTGCTACCTTCCCGGTGTTACAGTCTGAGTGACTCGCCTGCTGCACAAGATGTTTTTATGTAAATATGAGCTGCAAACATTGTTTGACTCTAAGGTGTCTGTAGAGAAACTTAAACGGTGGATGCAAAAAATGGCAGCATAGAAATTGTATCCGCCATGTTTTGCACTGTCCTGCAAGATGCATGCAATTCTCAGCAGACATTTGTTTACCGGCACAACACCAGCATTGAAAATTAAGCCAATGTGGTTGTGCAAAAAACTGCAGTTCTTTAAGTGTCCACTGGAGGCAAGATAAACACCCTGTGTCCATTTTCAGAGCAGGAATAAGCATGTACAGTATATAGCCTAGTACAAGAAAGGATTTTGGGCTGAATAGCTTAGAGACTGATGTCACTGCAAGTGGGCGCGTTTAAGGCAGTTCGCCAACAGACTTAAGGCCCCCCATCAGATTCTGCTCTTCCATGTTGACTGAAAGTTATGTTGGGACACATTTTCATTTTGACAGTCTACCCACCACATGGGAACACAACAACAAAAGCAAAACACTTTGACATTTAACCCCCCCCCCCCCCTTTTCCTTTTCTTTACAATAAAGTCAACAGTGGACGTGTTATTGAATTTCTCCATATCATCATTTTAATCATTTTATCTCAGCTTCAGTACATCAAACGTAGAAAGCGAATAGTCATACATCCAAACAACATTGAAACATGTCAACCGATCCGCTCCTTCAACAGGACAATTTCTCCACATAGTAATTTGTGACACAGGATTCATTTTGACTCATAAACCTTGGTTTGGTCCAACTCCAGGACAAAAGCTTGGGACAGACGTCTCCTTTTAAGCATCACCTGGACTGTTTATGACTACTACATACAGTAAGGACAGTTTAAAAAGGAAATGAAGGCACAGCCAAAGCAGAGGAGTCGGCTCAACTTCAGTGCTTTGGGGTTGTTTATTTATTACTAACGTTTTTTTGGAATGCATAAAAGGAAGAATTCTTGAGGATGGGAGAACATTTATAATAAATATTGTTCAACACAATATTTATTGTTGCCAGAAATTACCAAGTGCCACACTCTTCTCTTCACTGTATATCTGAGTCACTCTTACAAGGCCACTAATCAACAGAATGAGCTTTTGTTGTACTTTTTTTTTTAACTTACAGAGGACCTCAAGTTGACAGTTTTTGTTATTAAATCATCTAAGTTGTTCAAATGTGAACATTTGAATCTAAGCTGCTTTACATAACTGATAGCTTTAGTAAGGTTATTTTAAAGGTCACATATTCTCCTCCTCTTCAACCAGTTTAAATAAGTCTCAGAGCTCCTCAAAACATGTCTGTGAAGTTTCTTGTTCTAAATCCTCTCTGATCCTGTATTTGATCATGCCTATAAACCCCTCTATTTCAGCCCTGCTCAGAACAGGCTGTTTCTGTGTCTGTAGCTTTAAATGTAAATGAGCTGTGTCTGACCACGCCCCTCTCTGGAAGGGCTTGGTTGGATCGGGCTTTCTCGCTCCATGCCCTATTGTGTACGGTGAGAAGGCAGACTCAAAGGGCAGAACAAACACCTAGCTGTGGGAGTGTCACCCACCTGGGGGAGGAGTTACTGCCCTTTGTGATGTCATGAAGGGAAAATCTCCAAACAGCCTGTTTGAGCACACATTTACTGAAAAGTGGAGCAGGCAAAAGACAAAGAGGATGGACTTTTCTCATCATTGGGGGGTTTGGACTAAAGACACATTTGTGTTAGAGAAACATGGTAAAGGGTGTTTTGCATAATATGTGACCTTTAATAGACTATCGAGTGCTGACATCATTGTGCTTTATTGAGTATGTTGGTGTTCATTAATATCACAGTGCTCCACTCAGTGGGGGTTCATAACGACGTCTTTGACAGCAATAATATATCAGCACTTGAAAAATGTTCCCTCACATTATAAAGGGGGTTTCATTGTTCGTCATTGAGGTAACATTACAGGCACACACTTCAAGTAATTTCAGGTATGAAGACGAAGGATTCAATACTACTCGATCATAAATAAGGTACATATTATCACATATGATTTAATAATAGTTTTTAAAAAAGAGTCAGGGAACCATTAAAATGTTTTTGAAAAAATGTGACTATAAAGCTGGCAAATTGGATGTAGCACTTTAACACGAGTTGTGTTTGAGCAACATTTCCTGTAGGAGACGCCGCCTAAGGCAAAGGACGCTCTCACGTCTTTAGAGCGGATCTCTACATTCCCAATTCTGCCCGATAATCACATTAAAAAACATTTCATGGTTCTTGCATATAGAATTCCACATTTCAGGTTTTGAAATGGCAGTATAGGCTTAAAGTGAAATTACAAAAATATACAAATATGATCTCAAACCAATAATCTGTTGGTTGAAAGCTAAATAAAACATTAGTTTTCTATATGCTTTGGATGAATCGAGGCATTTCGAAGTATCAGGACGATGGTACAAAGATGTTGGTTATGTAATGGACTGGTGCAAAGGTGGGATTCAAAGGGCTCCACGTTCTATGAGACTCTCCTGAACTTGAGTCCATAATCCTTTTAAAAGGAAGAATGTGCAACACAACACAACACATAAATAAAGCAGTAATCAAGTATATCCTGTGTAAATGTCTCTCTGAGTCATGACTGTCTACAATGAGTGAGACGCTCGAGTCCCGCTGGCTGTGTTGTTGTCAGACCCGTGTTTACATCATGTTTACATGGACGTGACGGCCGGCTCCTCCCCTTGTGTATAAAAGCTGTTTTAGTCAAGGACTAGAGAAAACAAGAAGAACATACTCACTGCTTATTTGAATGTCACGTAAGCATTTTTAGCTCATTGTCATTCTGTGATAATTTACATTTAATGTGAAGCTTCGAGCAAACTAAAGAGCGCTAACATTAGCCTGCTAACACAACAATGCAGCTCGAGACATGGAACATTTTGTCCGTGCTTGCACTAAACTCCTCCTTGCGAATGCGAGTTGAGGGGGGTTTAGAGGTCTGTCGCTGGAGGAGTGCGGGCGCTACAGTATGGCGGAGGTGTGGCCAAACAGCAGTTTGTTTTGGTTTCATGCTGGAGCTCAAGGGCGACATCTATTGGATCAAAGTTGCACATTCGTCCTTTAAATAACTAAGACATGCCAAGCTGTTTCTTGTCTGCAGATTAACTAGGTCACCTTGATTGTCTGGCATGAACTTCAAATCAAACTGAAACTCTAGAAAACAGATTTAAACGGGACGTTGAAAGGCAACTGACACACGGATGTTTAAGTTTTCAGGCACATGCCGCAGCATGCTGATCGAGCGAGGGCACCGAGTGACGAGAGACAGGTTAACATTTTTATAATGATTAAATAATTCAATAAATAACTTCATGTGTTAATAACTTACAGCTGTTAGAATCTCTTAGGAACCATATCGGACTAGTTCGTCATTCACAGGGTCAACAATGCTGAATTAAGTAAGTCACGAGCACAGAGAGCACCGACTCAAACCACACACACATCACATCTCAGTTTGGACACAATGACGATGGATGACTTGAAAACGCTAAAATGTTGAAGGTCAAGAATTCGTTGATTCCAAAAAATAATGACAATGACGTTAATATTTAAACAACACTCTACTACATAAATCATCCTGGCACTGACAGTGACCTTAAATTAAAAGACGGGCACTTACAAACAGGTTCAAAGTTCAAATACAATCTCAACAGAAATCGCTGCATCATCTTCAAGTTTTGATTTATCAATGACGACATAAGTAGGTCCATCTCAAAGATGGCTTCTTTTTGTGGCTCAGAGCAGAGCTGTGGTTTGTTCAGGGCAGTCACATCAGATGGCGGCATGTTGTTCACCAAGGTGTGGAGAAGTGGTCTCTAAATGTTGATGGGCTGGGCTACATGAATAAAACATAACCCTAATGAAAATCAGAACTACGTTTTTGTGTGCCTTAATACCTGCCAACCGGAAGAACACTCTGCGAGTGAGGCACTAATGTGGTTTTAAATGACGAAGGCCCCGTGTCCACCTAGCGTTTTTTCCGGGCAGAAAAGCGCTGGCTGTGCGCTCGGGAGCGCTTGCATGAAGGGTTTGTGCACTGAGAAGAAAAGCGCTGCACGTCCCTCCTGTCTCTATGACAACACTGTTGACAACGGCCACTGTATGACCGACACTGCTCCGTTACTTTTTACTCCATGTTTTATATTTGAGAACGTTTTTTGCCAGATAAGACACGGAGCAGAGAGGATGTGGGTACAAGACACTATCTGTAGGAGGCAAAACTACAGGGATTATCATACATTTTGAAAAGAGTGATGTGATGTCTGCAGCGCCTGTCTGAAAATTTGAAAGATTTTCAACTCAAAGCACTTGGAGCAGACACCCAAAAAAGGCGGAGGGCTCAGACCTCACCAGCCGACCTCCTGCTGCTGCAAACGCTCTCTCCTCATTGAAAAAAGTTGCTGGTGCTCAGAAAAAATGCTAGGTGGACTCAGGGCCTTATATATCCTGAGTTATTATGGTAAGGACAAGTTTACGACGACTGACTAAAGAAACTACAAACTGTTGATACTAGATATAACGTTAAAAACATTCTTTGTATACTGCCTGAGATACACTGCATGCCTGAGCAGCATGGTTTCCACAGACGATACCCGGCTGCCGAGCTGTTGTTACCTTTATATCTTTGCATCATGTTAGTCGTCAATAGTGGCCTTTTTTTATGTTTCTCTTTGTTTCCAGAGAAAATTAGTTTTCCTTAGATTTCTATCTCAATTTAAGGTTGAGAATTTTACATAGACAATGAAACTGGCGTGGCTCGAATCTGGAAATCAGGTTGTTAATGAGAAAAAAAGGATTACGTTATCAGATAAGATCAAGAAGTCCAATCCTGGTTTTGATCCGGATCAAACCTCCAGCTTGTGTTGTTCAAAACTTCTGAGTAAGATCAGGATCACTTTGATCCAAAACATCAGGATCATCCTGATCCCAGCAGAGGTCTAATATGGACGCTGGCCTGGTTGCTGGAGAGGTGCCAGATAACTTCCTGAGTACTGCCCAAGTGCCCTTGAGCAAGGCCTTAAACCCCCAACAGCTCTGGGGCGCTCCATATATATATTTTATGCAATAGAATAGTGTTTTGTTTCAGTGAGAACGTAGATGAAGTTTATATTTGGGTTTGAAGGAATTTGTCCTCAAAATGTTTACTTTAAGTTCACTGTTTGTGTGGAGTGGCGCCCCCTGTGGACAACATATGTATTGCTAAGTCCCCTTGGAAACTCTGGTAATCTGGATTTGGTAATCCTTAAAAAAGTCTGTACCTGGATCAGGTTGATCCAATACCGTTTTTTTTTTTAACATGGGCTGTTTCTATAACGACAGTATGTAGTGCACACTGCGTTCAACAGTAGTTTGTAGTCTGACCTCCAGTCGGTGGTTATTCTGCAGTATGCCCGGCCAGGCTAAACTGGTTTCTGTTCTTGGCATGAGGAAGTAAACAACAGCCCAGCTGACGTCAAACGCCGCTACAGTGAAGTTGCAGTCTGAAAAAAACTGACAAGTGATTCATTTAGATTTTCATGATTTAGAGAATCAGAATAAAATAATTGGTGGTATCTTTGTGTGGTTTGGTCTGATTGTGATTATTTCCTCTGTTATGGACGTTGCTGTCCGTCATTTCCATCTCTGACTTGCAGGCGCTTTGCATTGTGGGAAGCAGTATGCGATGGAAACTGGTCTGATGCAGACTGTAGATTTTTTCTGGATCAGTACGACATCAGGGTATTCTTGGCATTTCACACTTGTTTGCATACTGCCTTTTGGCCAAATCAGTACATACTGCCAGTATAATAGGAGGTTTAGAAAACAGCCAGGGATAAAGGTGAGCTGGATTACTAGATCCTTGTTAAACAAAAAACAACAAGATTGACCAAATCTGGATAATTTGTATCCGATTAAACCTTTAAAACAACCGGGCCCAGTGGATAATACTGAACTACTTTGTGCACACAATCAGGGCATGCAGAGGGCGACAGCAGCTCTGCAAACTGACTTGTTAGCTTTGTCCTTAGTTGGTGACACTTTCCGATGGTCCATCTGATTTAACGTCCACCACAGTCCAGTTCTGTTCACGTCCGACCCATAGACTGTATAAGGAATGGACCGCGGACGACTTCGACTCAAGTAAAGCTAAAAGTTTAGGGCGCCCCCTGCTGACTGGCTGCAGTATAGGTCATAAACCCTGTCTCCTGTATGTAAAAAGACATTTTCCTCTATACTTTTCATTGTAATGGTTATCACGCTGTTTTGTGTTCAAGTCATCTTTATGGAAATCTTAAAAGAAACTTCAAAGAAAAAAGATGAGTGTCTACTTCAAACCGACACAAGAATCTGTTCTGCTGTGGACAGTACCCCCCTGAGGGACTTTCACAGTCTTATCGGTAAGTGTAATTTGTCTTTTTTTCCGTTAGTGGAGGCGGCGTGATGATAATACCGCTGCTACTCCAGCTGATCCCTACTGCGTCAGCCTGTCACGGGGGGAATTTTGGCTTCATCCTGTTCAACGGGCGGAGACTGAGGCGCGCTGTCAATTTGTATATACAGTCTATGGTCTGACCAGAAGCTTAGCACGTGACTCATCATTTAGGTTTTTGTATTAGCAGCGAGGTGACTATTAGTGGTGATCAAACCAAGGCCATGTAAAGACAGTACACCAGCATATAGAAGAAATGCCTTCCATCGAAGCTCAGTCTCTCTTACACTTATATTATATTCTCTTCTACATATTCAGTGCTTTCATAGTTCTGTCTTCTCTACAAAAATAACACATTTACGTGTCGTACCTCTTGACGACCTGATTCTTTGTCAAACAGACTGGACCCAGGCAGAGCGGTGCAGCTCGTTGTGCGGAGGAGCTCCTCACTTTAAATTCAAACTGCCTAAATTCATTAACCACATATCTGCACAGACCTGCATGCACCAAGTGTTGCATGTGATGCAAATAGAGATTAGCGGAGTTATTTCTTCTTTGATTGCCGCTATTCAGCCTTTCAATGCACAGTTCCAGCCTGGCAAGAGTTGTTTCCAGATATTTGTTTTGCTTTTTAAGAGGACAAATTGTTCACACCTCTCCCCCGTATAGATATGGAGGTCCATAACCATTTTCTATAATCAGATTCAACTGATGATGTTAATAAAAAACAGATACCTACACATCTGTTGCTGTAGACATTCGGGACATTATACTTTGTGATGGATGTTTCGCTGCACGTGTCCCCTGTAACTGAGGAGGAAACTGTGCTTCTTGTGCATGTTTTAAGTCTAAAAAAAAAAAAAGGATCACAAGGCAGTCTCCTGAACCGTGTGAGCGGTCAGTTGGCAAGAGGGCGGAGCGGTCCTTGTCTCCATGTCTTCCTCCTCCGTCAGAGCTCTGTCACTCTCCGTCTCCTTCTCCTCTGTGACCGTGTCCTCTTTGCAGTACGTCGCTCCGTTGCTGTCTTTCTTGGCCATCTGATAAGGCTGTGGGCTGATTTCTTTGGGCTGGTCAGCAGAAAACAACGTTAACAGCTTTGTTTAACTGGACAAAACACAGAGAAGGAAAAGTGTGGACATATGAGGGTACCTTTAGAGCCAGAGGAGTGATGCAGCAGAGCTTCTCTCTGTAGTGCTCGGGTAGAAAGAAGAGCAGTGGGCCCAGGACTGGAAACACTGTGCCAGGGGTCAGGTCTTTCTCCTTCATGGGTCCTAACATGTTCACACGTTTACCTTTGATCAGTTTTACATTTAAACAAATAAGAGACCTAAACAGTTATAAGAACAGGAAGAATTGAAACAACTGGAATAAACTAAGAGCTCTTCTTGAGCTACGTCGTCACTAATGGAAAATTACAATAAGAGCAACTACTGCTCAATGACTCGGAAGCCCTGTTCAGACTGCCTTTTCAAGCCGTGATATATACGGCCCTGTGACGTTTCACCTTCAATCTGAATGTCACGGAGGCGTAATGGGGTGCTCCCCCCTCTGTACCTTCTTCAGAGGTAGTAACAGAGGCGTTACAGAGGCGAGACGGGATCAGCGGGGGAGCACAGCGCTATGTGCGTGTGTGCATGTCTGACTGTGTGTACGTGGAGCTCCTGCTGTTCTTCATCAACGCTGAAACATGATTTACATTTACAGACTGGGACACCAATTATACACTGTGAAAGAATCAAAATGAATGTACAAAGATGTGATGATGGCTGAGCTCTATTACGACACTGTTGCGGAAAGAGCAGTCGGAAAAGGGCGAGTGTCCCCGGTTGTGTAAAATTGAGGTGCATATCAGACAAATGCTAACAAACCCCTACAGGACACTACCTGAATCTTAGCAAAGGATGTTAGCAGCTAGCAAGCCTCCCTAGTTATAACAAACATTTAAGGATTCATGTTTTAAATGGCCAACTGTGAGGGATTTTTAAAAGATTAGTTTTGAGCTTTTGGCATTTATTTATTTAGAGCAGTGTGTAGTGGCGCTGCTGGCACGCTATGGAGACATGAGCATTAACTAACGGCGAACGGCGAGTATGTGGAAATTTACAGTTAAGCTTCTTTATCTCTGTGGGCATCAAATAACCGGCAGTTCTAACTTTGGCCACTAAGCTTTAAAAAACAGAAATGTCTGATTGAAGCAGTCGTTCTAGATGTCATTCTCACAAATAGCCTATAAGGATGCAAAACGACTGTCAGGAAATAAGCACATGGAGCTAGCCAAACATCGGACAAATATAGGCTGTGGGAGGTTAAAAAAATTCAGGTCTTTCTGTATATTATACTTAAATGTTGAATGGTAAATGGACTTGAGCCTATATAGCACTTTTCTAGTCTTCATTCATACGCTGCCGATGAAGCAGCAGGAGCAATTCGGGGTTAAGTGTCTTGCCCAAGGACACATCGGACATGTTGCTGCAGCAGCTGGGGATCAAACCCCCAACCTTCCGGTTGAGAGACGACGACTCTACAACTGAGCCACAGCCGGCCCGTGAGAAGGGTTGAAGGCTGACGTGAACCTACCTGTTAGAAAGCTGACTATCAGTCCCACCACGACCACAGTGGCTGAGTTATGAGCACTGTACCACATGTAGGACAACGAGTAGAGGGCCTCCACACCTGTTGGCCTGAAGCAAAGAGAGAGGATGAAACTTGACTGCAGCTCCATCCAGTGCAGATCTATAAGGTGTCTTCTTGGGAGTTACCTTGGCTTGGCTGTAGTTGCACTCACTAATGTAGATATGACAGTGGTGGTCATGTTGTCAAACAAGGGGAGAGCAGTGGTATTAAGGGGTGGCACCACACTGGAAGCAGATATACGCATCACAAAGTTGCCAATGCCGATCCAGAAGGCCATTGCTAGACCTGAAACTAACCCGACCACCGCACCCTGAGGAGGAAACAGATGAGTCTGTTCAAGTCTTAACTCAAGTCACCCGTGTAGTAAGGCTGGTGTCTACTAAGCTTAAAGCTAAACCTGAAGATGGAGATAATGACTTCCCCATCACGTTATACAGTACATCAGTTAGTACAATGTAAATAAAGAAAATAAAACGAGTATAAAGACTAGTAAAATCTAATCTAAAGGGCTTACTATAGAGTTGGCCCAGGGGAAGAACATCCCGAGACAGAAGAGGCCAAGCAGAGGACCGCCGATCATCCCAAAGATGCTGAAGGCTGCCTGATGGAACAAAGTACACACAGCGTGCTTGTTTCTGAAGTTGCCAATAATGTGTGTGAGAACATATTTATAATACGTAACTTTCAGATAAAAATAATGATACTACAGGTACAACGAGGATAATTTAAAATGTACTACCTGCAGCACAGATCCCATTAGAGAGGCGAGGTACGCCATAGCCAGACACACCAGGCCGTAGACCAAAGCTGTGAACCAGACGGACGACAAAGACACATTTAATCAGACCTGCCAACATAGTGAAGGCAGCAAGAACTTACAGTCTCAATATCCGGGGACAAGCCGCCATTACTGCGGTGGCGTCTTCCTTCGACAGCTGTGGGTTTTAAATGCAAGTGATACATTTCCTACTTTTAACATGGCTTTCTACATAACTTTACCTTTTACAACAACATAAAGGTCTTCAGGAAGAACCTGTGGAGTTTTCCAGTTTTCAAACCATCAGGAAAAACTTAAACTTTGTGAAAAAACGTGGGGTTACTGTCAAACACTGTACGAGAGCAACACACCCGAGAGATGCAACGATTGGGAAAATCAGGGCTACTACCGATGTTTGAAATAACAATTTAGCAGATTACGATTTATGTTCGTTTCATGACTTCTTTTGGAGTAAGACGCCAACAATGCCAACATTATCAATGAAAACAAGTCAGACTTTGTTCAACAGGTGACATCATCCTATGCCCAATAAAAAACCTCTTCTCTGAATCTGTAGTTAGGTGTACCAGAGGCGAGCATTAAATTGATTTGGCACAACAAATAAACATCAGCTACTGACTACTACAGCTACTACTGTTCATGGCACGTTTGCCGATGTGCCAATGTTTGTCAACAGGGCCAATATCGGCCGATACCGATGTTGAGCTGATGCATCAGTGCATGCTCATATTGTGATAACGATGAAATTGCGCAACCCTAAATCTGACTACTCAAAGCACTTTCACAACGCAGGTCACACCTACACATCCACACACTGATGGTAGAGGCTGCTATGTAAAGAGTCCATCAGAAGTAACTAATCTACTCATACACCTTTATACGCCACTGATGAAGCAGAAGGAGCAACTTGGGGTTAAGTGTCTTGCCCAAGGACACATCAGACATGTGGCTGCAGGAGCTGGGGATCGAACCCTGACCTTCTGGTTGAGAGACGACCACAGATCCATGGCCGCCCTTGTAAATAACATAGTTTAAATAATTAAAGTAACTGTATTTTCACTAGCATAAATATCTTCTGAAACACAGAAATCAAGACGTATCATACCCAGTCCCTTGGACAGCAGGGTTGCTTTAGCTTCAGTCATGTTTGGAAAATGAGGTTTTATCAGGTCCTCCATCGTTACTGTAGCAAGGGAGTTGAAGGCTGATGAGATGGTGCTGGAAGAAGACAGAGATAAAAAAAAAAAAAGGAGGTTGAATGATTATCTTGTATAAACAGAAGATATGACGCTGAAGCTTTCAGGTTCAGAGATGCTGTGGTTGATAAATGCTTTACATCTCATGACACGTTAACGGTGGAAAACGCACTCGGGCAGCAAAGTGACATTTACCCTCTCACGTTTCAAAATGAGGAGAGAACCTCTCCTGCTGCAAGTCAAAGAGCAGTCGTTACCTTCTTCTGAATGCCAAAATAAAAGATTTCAAACAATCATAAGGAAGGATAAGGATGTGCTGAACTAGAGGAATGATGTGTTGTGTTGGTCATGCTGTTGGTACCAGGGATGCTGATGCTATTGTTGGGTTTCATTTTGTAACTTTGGTTGTGTCACTTTGGTCTCTTTTCAGAATGTTTGATATTCCCTGTATTTTTGCCGCCTACGGATCGTGTCTTGTACCCACTCACTCAAGGATCGCTGTTGTTTCTCCAAAGCTGCTGCATTCTGCGCCTCTTACGTCTTACCTTGTTAGCTTTCTAAATGTAATGTGTCTTTGGTATTTTTCTGTCCTTTTAATGCCGTGCTGCAAAACCAAATCGCCCTTCTGGGACAAATAACGGTCAAGTTGAAGTTGAAGAACGGGAAACTTTTGGATATTATTTTTCTCTGTCCTCTTATTTGGAAGATATTTTCTCTGTCTTACATGTTGAAAATAAAAATGTAAACCAAATCAACAAAGACTTTGAAGATCATATTAAGTTCCTCCAGAGGCAGAGTCGACGAGGGATGAAACATGACAAAGACAAAGGACATTAAATGTCAGCATTTCAACATTGAAACTCAGCACAAAGTCCCTGCACACTAAGTGTTCAGTTACTTCAGTTTATTAATTTATGATCGACTAAGATGAAGCTCCAGAGTGTGCCAGCAGCGCCACTATGATCTGCTCCCTTTCAAATACGCTGCGAGTCTATTTTGAACGGAGTACGCTGCTGGCACGTGTCAAGCTGGACAGAATAGATTGACCCGGACAGGAAGTCAGACAAGGAAGCACACCGAGCGTCCGGTCAATTTCAAAAATAAAACACGATATACGGACTCACTTTTGAATATCCATCACTTTATCAACATTACGTCAAAACAGGCACTGAATGAACAACAAGTCCTCCTCATAAAGACAAATCAACATGTTTTTTGCACTTTTTTTCTCTTTATTCCCGCGTGATCTTGTAGTTCTCGTGTGATGTGCGTACAGCTGCTCATGGCTGCGCTCCAGAGACGGACCCAGTGGGGCAGGGCGAGCAGCGCCCGACGGCGCAAAACCGTGGCGCTGACGGAACACAGTGTGCACAGACTATGTGGAAATTGGCAGTAACATCAAGGTGTGCTCTTTCGAGAAGCTTACCTGAGAGCTCCACTAAAGAGACAGGCAACGAACAGTCCTGCAAGCCCGGGCAGATCCTTGAACACGTCCATTACAAAGTACAGCACCATCTGCACAGAGACAACAAACATCAGGATGCAGCTCCAGACATGAAAATACCAAACACTCTATACTCACTGTACTACCACAACTTTTCTGTGTTCACACTGACACAAAACTCCGGAAAATGTCCCAAACATATTGGCGCAAACTGAGCGTCAACGGACACCTTACCCCTGGTAAATGTTCCAGGTTACTGTGAAGATTTACTGTGAGCTGATGTGTGAACGCAGCATGTATAAATCAAAGGAATTCAACGCAGTAAGTGGGAGGGGGGTGATGATCAAGTGACCAGGTGAGAGACCTGCAAGCGATGAGTACTGAAGCAGCTTTATGTTCTTCACCGCTCTTCAGTTGATACTGTGGAGATGTCCAATAACATGTAGCATTGACACAACGGCAAAATACGTAAACGTCATTATAGTAGTAGCAGCCATATTTAGGAGTTATAAAGAGTTAGACACAAATTGCTCCAGCAGGTGTCACCTTTGGTTTCAGGTCATACACTTTAAAGTAGGAACTTTCACTGGAGTGTCAGGTGTTGCTAGACAGAAGAGCATAAACAATTTGCTTGACCGCTACGCCACGCTTTACCATGCTACTTTACACAAGTCAACGTGGCGTGTTCTGAGTGAATCTTTGTACGGAAATTGACATGAAAATATTGAAGACCATTAGCGAATGAGAAATAAATCTTCCATAGACGACGAAGATATTTGACTGTCTTATTTCACAAGACGCTCATGAGCGAAGCAAACGCAAGCGCGTCCATTAATAAATTAGCTCGTCTATGTAGCCCCTCAGTGGCTTTAAGTTTAGGCCTAGCTGCTTTAATAGTGTAGAACTCGGCTACTTCCCAAATCTTGGATATCTTGTAAACATTACAACCACAGGGTCATTTTGACGTCATGTCCTGCCTCCTCAGACACGCCCCCTCCAGTCCAAGAGGGAAACCTTGTGACGCTGTGAGGGTCAAGTGTGAATAACGACTTTGGTAAATTTCAGGGTACGCTGTTCTGAAATGTTCAGGATTGTGTGATTGTGTGATAACAGCTTTTGTTAAGACAACAAAGAGTAGTGGTCTTGACCTGTGAGAAAGTAATGATTAATACTACATAGATAAAATCACAAGGTATCTTAGTGTTCACCTGGTCGTTCGTTTTGACGTAGCCCTTGTCTAGAGGGCTGTCCTCTCCATAGCGGGCAAACATGACCAGGCCCATCAGACAGCCCATTGACAAGACTATCTGCTGGCAGGGGAAAACCACGTAGCAGGACCTGGAATAAATAAATAAAAGTTACTAATCCTTCAAACTCAACAGCCTGTTTAAAGAGTACAGCTGCAGTTTGACTCGGATCTGCTCACTGAGTTTTGTACCCAACAAGGATAAATAGTTCTGATCAAAACATGAGTTTCTGCAACACGATCTCATAAAACAGCAAAGGTTAGCCAAGCATGGTACTTACATGATGGCCTCTCTCTCTGTGCGAGAACTGAGGTATCTCTGGACCTGGGCCTGGTTGACCCCGTACAGAGCCAGCATCAGGAAGACTCCTCCCACACCGAGGGTCCAAAAGGTATGACGCTCCAGGGGGTCGGGGTTCAGGCTGCAAAGGTGTAAGAATACATTATGAATCCCTAAAAGCTCAATCCAAAAAGCAACGTGGAATGCATTAAAATCATTCAATCTATCGCACGTCATGCCGACTACTCACTCGAGTCCAGCAATGCGACTGCCGTTCATTGCTTTCCTCCACACCTCTGTTATGCCCCCTGCCTGACCGGCTCCGACCACAATCACAGCCAGCTGGCCGGCAAACATCACCACCGTCTGGAATACATCGGTCCAGATCACCGCCTTCAGACCCCCCTGACGAGAGCAGAAATGTCCCTCATTAAAATCCATCTATAACATTGAGCATAGATGAGGGCCTTGACAGACATTTCATTTGAGTTATTTGTATTTCAATAGCAGTTCTAAGATTTCTGCCTCTTAAAGGAAGTTTTTTCTTCTCCACTGTAACTTTGCGAAATGTTGCTTAGTGCTCATGATGGATTAACGCAGGGTCTTTGTAATATAGCAATGAGTCAATCAATCAATCTTTATTTGTATAGCGCCAATTCATAACAAGTGTTATCTCAAGACGCTTTACAAAAAGCAGGTAAAGGACCTTACTCTTTGTTATTTAATATTAAAAAAGAGCAGGTAAAAAGACCTTACTTATTGCTATGAGTGAGATCTTTAACCTGCTTTTTGTAAAGTGTCTCGAGATAACGCTTGTTATTGGACATCTCCACAGTATCTATACAAATAAAGCTTGATTGTCAAGTTTTAACAAACTGAATCTTATTAGTCACCTGAAAAGTCGTGTATTGCAACAAAGATGTATTTAAGCAATAGGATGCAGCACTAGCAGCTAGCATCAGCACCAAGTCAAAGGGGGGTGCCGTAGTGCCGACTCGGCAGGCATTTGAAAACTGCAGAAAAACTGCCTCCGAAAGGCTTCTTCAGTTCTAAATTAGCTGGTGGACAGAGCTAGAAATTTAAGTGGATCATTAGCATGCTAATGATCAAGGATAACTCACATCAGAATTGTTAACTGAGTTGCTGACCTAGTTTCACCTGCAGTTGTTAACTCTCCCGGTCTGTGGGTCATTGGGGTCACATGTTCCAAGGTGGGACTGAAGCTTCAGTTATTTTGTGAGAGATTGAAAGCAGCATTGTGGGTGGGGGAATATGGGTTCGCAGACCACCACCTCAGTTAAGGGATGTTTTTTCCACCTTGACATGAATCTACCCGGTCAGATTTCGGGTATTTGGAAAATGAAATGGTCATTGCAGAGGAATGGGGAGAAAATGTCCACATGGTTTTCGCTTTCATGTGGACGGGATTTTAAACACGACAACTCTTATTTGTGTTGCTGCCTGATGTGTCTCCTCCTGTGGCTGTGGCTCATACAGCTGCTGCAACAACAGACTCTGATGTGCACAGAAGGTGAGGGCCTGATCGATGCTGTCACTAGTTGTTTTCTTGCTAAAAACCAACAAACTCTGAACTCTAGAGTTTCAGACTCTTTCACATTTTTAGTTTTAAATTGTTTAAATTGTTACACACTCACCAGAGCAGTGTAGAGAGTGCACACTAATCCCATGGCCAGTACTGCCCCCCAAAGATCAAAACCTGTAACTGCAAGTGAAAAGAGGGAGAGCATTAGTTTACTCAACTATCCAGGTGAACAACCGCAACATGCGCACTTTCTGTTCTGATCAGTAACTCATGCTGCTTATGTTGGTACAAGAAACTGATACTATACCAGCATTGAGTGCCAGGGCTGGAGCATACAGGACTACACCCATATAAATGACCTGCAGAGGAAGAGGAAAAACAAACAAAACTACAGATCAGAAAGACTCACAAAAAGAAGAGCCCAGCTCAGAGGCTATGCGACTCACACGTGTCAGATTTTATCGGGCGTATCTGCAAAACATTGTGTGACCCTTCAAAGATTCAGCCGTCATCAAAGCACTATATATATATATATATATATATATATAAAATTCATCATGAGGATGAACATTTACTCGTGTACAGATTCGTTTTCGGTGGTAAATTACCGAGCATGGTTAGTGTTTTTATTAGGAAGTATAAATGCTACAAACTTTTTACAAGGGTCGGTTTAACCATCACAGGGCCAAAGTTTCAGTCAAGCTGCACTTTAAATTGGTCAATAAATCCATTCAAGGTCTCTTATTTCTAACCTATGAACTGCTGTTTAACACTGACAGAGCCTTTTCCAAAGCTGCCCCCCTCCCTCTGGAACTCTCCCCCCCAAACCCATCCGGGACCGTCCGACCTGCCACGAGTCAAATCCCTGATCTAAACCCACCCTCTTTAAAGAGTTGCTTTATATTGCTAATCTTGCTTTTTGTGACATTGTAATATTATTAAAGATTATGGCACTCAACAGACGAAAATATTTTCAAGACAAATCAAACAACAAGCGATGTCTTGAACAAGAGAGTGAGAGAGAGATTTGTTCGTCTTAATGGAAAGTGTGAAGCTCTTATTGGCTTTAAGGCCCTCGAAGAGATAATAAGAAATTGTGTAAGAACAACAATCCTCTCTCAGGGCTGGTCAGTTGCAATAAAATAATTCTTCATTTTATGTTTGGAAAGATTAATCTCTTAACTATGTAGCTGTTCAGGTGCATTACAGAATGGCTAATGGACCTTTTTCATTTAAATTTCCTCCGTTTCCTGATTTCCTCCATGAGTTCACATTAGGGCGCACTCACACTCAGCAACCCGTACCGTGCCCAAGCACTTTTGACCCCCAAAGTTTGGTTTATTTGACATGTGTGAGTGCTTCGATCTCTGCCCAAGCACGGTGCACTTCCTTTGCCCTGGCACGCTAGGAAGCGGTGTGCTTTGGCACGGTACAGTTGCTCATACACGATCACAAAAACGGATACACAATGTGGACATGAATTATAATCGATCGAGTGTTCTGGCTGTACCTGATCAAAATGACTCAAAATGAGCCACAAAGTCAGTAAATGAAGTCATGTTCTCTGTGTTGTTCTCCGATGTGAGACCACGGGTCCCTTTTATTATTTTGTTAGCACGTCTGTCTGGAAACTAAGCACGCTTCATGATCACGTAAAGCCATGCATGTGTTGTATTACGACCTTATGTACAGGCCAGGGGAGGGGGGGAAATAGGGCTTAAGCATGGTAAGGATTTAAGTTTTGCTGAGTGTGAGTGTGCCCTCACATTCAAAGTGTGAGTGCAGAGAAATGTACCATCTGAAAGATGAAGGTCACAGTCCCACATATGCGAACAGTCTTGTTGAAGCGCAGCTCCAGATACTGTCATGGGAAGAAAATGTAAAAGAAACAAAAAAAAAGAGTAAACAAAATCAAAAGTCAGACAAAGCTATCATCTCAGAGTCATTGTGTTGTATGACCTCAGTGCTGATAGTAAAGTTTAGTCTAAGGACCAGAATGAATGAATCTGTATTATCAGTGCCTCTAAGTTCACAGGACATTTATACAGCACTGTTCTGCAGCGTATGATCTGACAGTGAAAGATAGAAACACTAACTTTGGCTGTAGATAAATACTCTTTAACGATGTTAAAAGTCTTAGGACAAGGACACACCAAGGATAGGCAGATAAGAGGTCAGATAAGGATGTTAAGCTCTGAGATCATACTTTAGCAAGACAAAGCTGGGGGAAGCAGGAGAAATGTGTTGACAGAGTGTAAAACAAAACACAGGCAGACAGAGGAAAGAGGAAAGTTAGAGACACTACATTAAAACACGTCAGCAAACAACCACTGTGGCTCAGTCATGATCAACTTCTGTGTGCATGGTGTGTGTACCTCATAGGCACTGGACAATCTCAGTCTGTAGAAGACTGGTATGAAGACATGAGCTGGAATGAGCAGGCCCAGGAAGTAAGAGCAGCCCAGGAACCAGTACTGGGTCCCGAAGGTGTACACTTCAGACGGAGCTCCCAGGATGGCCACAGCAGACTGAAACGTGGCCAGCAGGGATAGAGACACGGGCAGGCAGCTCATTGAGCGGTCAGCCATCAGGAACTCCTATAACAAACAAAATGTGGGGGTCAGATATTTTGAGATACCTAAAACTAAATTGTAACTAACAACAGTATCCCTTTTAAGACGCCTTTTTCCTCCTAAAGCACCGTAACTAAGTACAGCAGTCATCACGTCTTTTTACATTCATATTGATTCCGCGATGGCGTAACTTTGGTGTCCTTGTCTTGTATTCACTTTATGCTTAGGTGTTGAAGAAGCACGGCACAGCGGGAGCTCCCCATTGGGTGGTTTCACATTAGGGACCCGGGCCCAGATCCAAGAACGCTTGAGCCCAAAGTCTGGTTCATTTGATCATTGTGAACACAAATGTACCGTACTCTGATACTGTGCCAGAGTCCGTTTGAAGAGGTTGTCTCAGGCATGATTCAAGCGTACTGGAGTACGATTTGTAGGAGATGCGAACGCAACGGTGCTCAAACAAGGAAGTGGACCGCTATATGACGTAATTCTAAATGGCTCCTGTCCCTTTAAAAAACATTGTATCCACGCAGCACGAGCCTATTTCATCCTCTGAGCTGCACAGTACATGTGGAAGTAGGAAGAGGGTTGATGTTGGCGTTTCAGAAATAACAAACTTCACAGGGGCATTAATATCGCAGCTTGAAACCGCAGGTTGAATAGGGCTAGTGAATACTGTCTGCAAGGAAATAAAAAAAACAACTTAAAAGTCTACCTGTGTTGTGCGCTGGCGCCCTCCAGAAAAGGCATAGAAGAGACCGATACCAGCCGAGGCCACCAACAGCAAGGCAAAGATGACGTAGTCCACTGTAGTGAAGTGCATCTGGACAACCTCCCCCATGGTGACACTGGTTGTGGGGGGTTGTTGGAGCGGAGGCTGTTGAAGCACGGCTAAGAACGGCTACGAAAGTGTTTCACCCATAGGGAGAGTCACTGGGAGAGCTGGAGGGGGAAACAAAAGTGAGGAGTCTGAGGGACATGGCAGGACTGTGCAGTGACGTCAGTTTTAATTTCATGTGACAGGTTTGGACTCTTTGATACAGAGGCATGGCAGGCAACAGCTTGGGGCCCCTGAGGGCTCACAAACGTAAACCAAAGCAGTGGCTCAAAATGTGCAAATTTAGCAATGACAGTAGGAAACCTCCCTAAGGGGGCCCCACCTGACAGCACTCACTGTTGTTGCCCTGCTAAGCGTCGCATGCATTAATGCTGTGAAAACCAAAGTATGTCAATGAAAGTAAACAATGAAGAGGAATAATTAGCATCGGGGCCCTGGCAGACAAAATGGTGATGAACGCTGGCTGGAGGGCCCCCCAATTGATTTATATCTAGGGTCCCACCAGACTCTAGAATCGCCACTGCTTTGATATCAGAGTCAAGAACGTTGAAATACGCAAAGATCATAGATGAGAAAACAAATGAAGTAAAAAAAAACATTGTATTACACAAGTTGCATACATACAAAATACAAGATACCATATACATGTAGACATGTAAAAAATGCAGCAGTGTCTTCATTCTGTCTCATATTCAAGAAAGAACATCAGGATTACATCGGTCAGATTTGTAAAAATGTGCGATTGCCCGGTTTGAACTGAGCTAAATTGCGATCGTCCAGTTTTTGCTTGTATGGTCGGTTTCACAGTTCGATGGACTCGGTGCGCACCACAACCTGTCAAATGTTGTGCACTGTCTGCCACTAGTTAGTGATGTAGCTCGGGTCAGGCCCTCCACCCTGATCACAGAGGACCCCTTTCACCCCCTCCACCATGATCACAGAGGACCCCTCTCACCCCCTCCACCCTGATCACAGAGGACCCCTCTCACCCCCTCCACCCTGATCTCAAAGGACCCCTCTCACCCCTCCACCCTGATCTCAGAGGACTCCTCTCACCCCCTCACCCCCTCCACCCTGATCACAGAGGACCCCTCTCACCCCCTCCACCCTGATCACAGAGGACCCCTCTCACCCCCTCCACCCTGATCTCAGAGGACCCCTCTCACCCCTCCACCCTGATCTCAGAGGACTCCTTTCACCCCCTCCACCCTGATCACAGAGGACTCCTCTCACCCCCTCCACCCTGATCACAGAGGACCCCTCTCACCCCCTCCTCCCTGATCTCAGAGGACCCCTTTCACCCCCTCCACCCTGATCACAGAGGACCCCTCTCACCCCCTCCACCCTGATCTCAGAGGACCCCTTTCACCCCCTCCACCCTGATCACAGAGGACCCCTCTCACCCCCTCCACCCTGATCACAGAGGACCCCTCTCAACCAACCTTCCAGCTAATGCCATCAGGCAGACACTACAAAGTCCCTCTGACCTCTACAATGAGCTTTCATTCCCTCTGCAACATTCACCGCTGAGCAGAAAACAAAAGACACTTCTCTATCAGCTGTTGTTTTTAACAGTCCTCTTTTAACGTCTGTACTTTGGGTTTCTAATGTAAGTTGTGTTTTGTTTTTTTTGTCTTGTCAGAGGAGAATTTCTGTCACCTTTGGGACAGACAATAAAGTTTATCTATAAGAAGGAGAGTGTGTCCTAGATAGGCTGCTCATAAAAGGCTCGTATAACGAGAGTTAATAAGAGAGTCTCTTACTTAACAAAGTCATAACAATCTGGCCCCTGAACTCTCTCCAGATATGGTCAAAGTAGGCCTGAATATTTCCCACAACCCCACGATAAGATACATGTCACGATACAGAGGCCACGATAAGATACATGTCACGATACAGAGACCACGATAAGATACATATCGGGATGTACATTGATTTTTGATAATTATCATGTCCTTCACAGACTTCACAACAACAGCTGTTCTTTATTGTTGAGAATAACAGCAGAGGCATAATAAGGATCCTACAACTCAAAACACTTCAATGCAGGTCCTCAGAGATCCTAGAAAAACATGAACATATTTAAATCCCAGAGCTATCGCTATGGTGTTACTGTGAAACTGCATCATAGGTCAGTTGTCTTTAAAAACTGTCATCACAGCTTAGCAGCCACATCGATCCTATCTGCATCGATACATGGATCTGCAAGGAGCTCATGACGATATATTGCCATATTGATTTTTTTGAGTACAGCCCTAGTTCAAAGGCAGGACAGAAAACAGGGTAACGAGAAGCACGGTGAATGGAAACTAGGGATGTTAATGATTCATCGTTAATCGATTAATCACTGTTAAGAATTTAAATGTATTAAACGACAATCTGTTTACAATGTTGACTAGCTTTAAGCTAACTCTGAAACATGTTTGATCTTTTAATACAGAAAATTAAGTAAATAAATATGAGGCTAAAATGTGTACCACGGCAGAATAAACACAGGTTTCATTAAAAAAGCTCAACTATTCATCTGGTTTATGCAGTTTAAAACACAACATGTCTTTACAATTAAATAAATATCATGCGATCTTCACCTCTGATTTTATGAATGATTACTGCAGTCTGTTTGTTAAGAAGTTCTGTAATTAAGAGATTTTGTTTACAACACATGGTCAACATGCACCGTCAGCCTTTGGGGTTTTTCTGCATTACATCATAACATCAAACTTTAGTCTCAAAGTTCAGCACTCATCAACTTTTAGAGAAAACTACAAACAGCAGAGTCATGCATTCAGCCGTTACTTTGACAAAGACAGAGCATGAAAGAGAAAAAGTAAATGATTGTACCTGCTGAGATCAGGCGGCTGCAGGCTGCTGCTGCTGCTGCTGGCATACACGGGCTACTTGATCTGAATGCTCACAGGAAGGTTGTATCTCTTTGACAACATCCAATCACTGTGGAGGGAGAACAAATGTCACCACATGCAGTAAAAGCATGAGAAAAAAGAGACAGGACACAATATTGTTACAAAGGATTTAATCCCTGTACAGTGTTTGTCAAACCAAGCTGTTTCTTTTCTTTCTAGTGAGGATCATTTTAATCAAACAAAACTCAATCCCTTGTTTTATTTCCACAAGAGAGAAACGACTGGGTCCTTTCACACTGTTCTCTCCAGGGGACATATTATCGTTGACTTTAATGAGACTCCTCTTGCTGCGCTCACATGAAAATAGTTCTGTTATTGCACCACACAAAGGTCCATCTTCAGTCTCACAGTGTGCTGTGTGTTGTGCTGCCCTCTTTACTTATGAAAGGAGAGATAAAGGGCAGCTGACTGCAGAGAGGAGAGCTCACAATGAAGTTAAAGGGACAGGCCGGCAAGAAAAAAGGGAATAAAAGGGCTTTTTAAGCAAAACATCATAGAAAGGCAAATTCATAGATATGATTCTACAGTTAGTTCTGACCAAGCAATCTGATTGGACAAGAGGACATGATGACGATACAGGAGCTCAACAGTGTGATTCTGCAGGTAAAATATCCTATTCAATTTCTCCATAGTGGATTTGACTTTATTAGCCATAAAGTCATAACCCTCCAAGGTAGACTGACCACGAGCTAGCGGAGTGTGATACGCTGGTCTATGCTGCGGTATGAGACACAAGTTGGTACGATATCAACCTCGTTTCAAGAAGAACATGGTTTATTTGCGATATCGGGGAAAAGAACTACACTACCCACGATCATAGAGTGTCACAGCGACGTCTCTGACTGGTGGAGCCTATTGTTACCATGGCAATGTTTACCACCTCTCAGCGCCGTATGCGAACGGATAGTTTCGTTGTCATGGCATCAGCAGCAGTTCTCTCTTCACATGGAAATTGTAACCTTGAAAAGAGGAGTAAGACTAGTGTCTCCAACGCCATTGTTGTTGACTAAGCTGATGTTGTAATGATTCTGATTGGTTGGTGGTAGGGATGTAAAGATTAATCGTGAGGTAGTTAAAAATCGATTCAAAGGTGTCAAGGTTCGAATCGGTACTCTGAAAAATGAATCGCAGTAATATCGTGAGCGTCAGCAGCTGTAGAGCAGAGGAGGTTGGTTGTTATAAGCAGGCGTTATCATGGCAGTGGAAACATTTTTGCTTCCCAAGACAGAAAATGAAAGAGGTGAGAAGATAACAGAGGAGACAAAAACTGTGTGCAAATATTGCAACAAGACAGAGAACTACACAAATAGCACAACCAACATGATGCAGCATTTAATCAACACCACAATGAGAAGCTCCAATCACCTCCTGATTCTCTCAAAATAAACCGTGAGAGAATCGTATCGTGAACCCAGTATCGTGAATCGTATCGTGAGTGGAGTGAATCGTTACATCCCTAGTTGGTGGGCATGATATAACCCCTTAACACAGTTTTCTTGGTGACATGTCCATGAATTAAAGCCAACATTAAGCACACAGAGCTAAAACACACCTAATGGACATTACCGAAGGAAGCAGAAGTTAACTTTCAAAACCTAGCAACAATGAGCGCTGATTAGAAGCACTCTGAAAGGAGGTAGTGGACACTGTCAGTGAAAAAAACGCCATCTGTGGACACAGGCCTTCTTAAGATATCACAATAGAAACACTGGAGGGAGTTTACTTTGAAATGAGCATGAGGTACTCGTGTTGGATTGGGAGAACAAAAGCCAAATTCACTCTTTTTTTTTAAATGTCACGTTATTATCTTTCTGGAAAGAGGTTGAAAAAAGATTTAATGAACTCTTTCTGCAATAACAAAGACCAACTCTGCAAGAAGTGTCATGTGTGAGATTATGTCCTGTTAAGCTCTGCACTGTCAGGCCTGTCTGTGTGATGCTCATGCTGCTTTGATCAAACACTGGCAAAGACTCTGTAAAATCCCAGCCTCATCGTTATGACCATTACCTCTAAAGCAACTTAGTATGATGGTCAGCTGACTCAATTCAAAATATCACATAGATGTTTGAACAGAATTTACTGAAGCACAGTACCCAGTAGGAATGAAACAATTCTCTATATATTATTAAGCCGTTCGTTACGGCATCCACGGTTCAATACGCGCTTGTGAATTGCGTTTTTTCGTACAATGAGCTTCCATGCGTTATATTTCTCTTCGAATTGGCTCCGTTTGTGCCTGTGAGTCCACGCGCTGGGATGAGGAAGCCCCTCCCCCCGAGTTCATATCCAATCACTAAGCGCTTAAGTTTGAGAAAGCTTACAACACCAGTGTCAGAGTACACACATTACTTTAAGATGGCGATGCATGAAGAAGGACCTTTGTCTCTTAAACCAGAGGTGATGGGATGTTTGAGTTTCAGCGTCGAGTATAAACACAAATAAGAGAAGACGAAACAAATAAGTGACTGGGTCTGCTGTATAGTTACGGGTTTGGAGCTTGCGGCCATTTATTACATAGCCGAACGGAGACAATGAAACTTCTGTCAAGATGCCATCTGCAGATCTAAAGACGATATGAAGATTTGCACCACCAACCTTTTAGATCTTTTAAATCTCTTAAACAAAATGTCGTAATTCTCATATAACCGCTACGTGTCTGTTGGTGTGGAGAAATGGTTAATGTTTGCTGGATTAACACTACAACTATACAATTTGCAGGATCTATAATAAAATGAATTAAACACCTCATTTTTCAATAGACAAATAGTAAATTAATTAAACTCAGATACATAAAAGTTAAGTAGTTACCTATCTCAGCCTGAAAGCCCCCATGTAAGCTTCTAACAGGATACTCAAGCCCCTACCCCACAGGCCACTCCAATCTGAGAGTACAGATAATGGCTTGCTGCAGTAGACATTACTTAGAGATGTTCCTTACAATAAAACATAGCTCAGAGCGGGCAATTTGCTTCCGCACCAGTTAGTCGAGCTCGGTTTGACAGAGGGGTTTGGCAATGGCTGACATTCATCGACCACCAAGCCCAAGTTGGCAAGTGTCTGTCCTGTTTTCAATTTTAAAATCCCAGTACACCGCTGAGCATCTCTCCTGCTGGGCTGCTGTAAGCTAGAGTCAATCACAGCAGACAGCCAGATGCATTTTTCTCTTCTATATATTTTAGTTTGACATGTTTCCAGAATTCCATGTTTTCCTGCTTCAACATCAAACACATAATTATGTGGAAAAAAAGAAAAGAACCCATTTGTCCAATCATTTTAAGATACATTTACATATTTGTAAATAGTTTTTCAACGATTATAACTTTAGTGTAGTGTCATGAGAACCATGCAGTACGAGATGGTGTCCTACCCACCAGAGAAATCTGACGGCCCATATATGAGCCCTGTAATGTGCACAAGATGTGTTCTTAACATTCACGGTTGCGACACAACAGCTGGGTGCATGTATAACTCGTGCCATAAATCGTTGTAAAGCTTTGCTCATTGTGATCAGGACCATGTAAACCACTTCAAAGTCCAACCAACACAACAGCCACAATCTACGCATCTGTCAGACCAACGAGGAACAAATAACTATAAATTACTGTATATTGACTCAACATTTGAAGTTTTACTTTTCAAACAAAAACCGTCCTGCTGTATCGGCAAGAGTCTGCACGATCCAAATCCAAAACACATTTCATACATATAGGTCCTCAGGTTGCTTCAAATTTGCCGCTGCTATCCTGATATTTTTCTGTATTTCACTAATATTTCATGCTTCCAAGAGATGAGATCTTATCGGTGCTTGTAGTCCATACAGTTCAAGAATAGCATGAACGTTTGTCACCATATGTCTGGGCAGATTTTTACAGGATTCCCATCAGTTCATTTAGGTTACTATCACAGGCTGGTTCGGCAGATGAAGCATAACATAACCAAACATCCAAGCAATGCTGCCTTTCTTTGTAATTGTGGTTTATGAGTACCCAACAGAATAATAGGAGGGATTAGGGAGGCAAATCAAAGACATACTACCAGAGAGCGTCTTCATGCCTTTGACAAGAAGTTACAGAAATCAGTCTATCAGTGTGAGTGTGTCTTTTTAGAATGAAACATGACAGTTTAATCTTGTGTCAGGGTTTAAAGGAAGAATGTGCGACATTTTACACATATAGCAGAAATCAATATCCCCTGACTGTGTATAATCAGCGAGAAGCTCGAGTCCCGCTGTGTTGTTGTCGGTGCCATGTTTACATGGATGGGACGGCCTTGCGTATAAAGCCGTTTTAGTCAAGGACTGTAGAAAAGAAGATTAACATAGCCTACTCACCGCTTATTTGGATGTCACGTAAGAGTTTTTAGATCACGGTAATTCAGTGTCAATTTATGTGCAATATGATGCTAAAAGTTAACTGAAGTGTGCTAATATTAGCCTGCTAACACATCATTGCAGGACACAGGCCATTGCAGCTCAAGGACAATTTCGTCTGCCGCTTGGGCTTAATATTGCTTAATTATGGTGCGTTCTAAGTCATTACTCCTTCGTGCGAATGTGAGTGGAGAGGGGTTGGAGGTGTGTCGCTGGAGGAGAGCGGAGGATTCAGGATGGCAGAGGTGTCGCCACACAGCAGTTTTTTTTGGTTTCATGCTGGAGCTAAAGGGCGACATCTACACATGCACATTCTTCCTTTAGCTAAATGAATTAAACACAGTGCACACTCTCACTTCTCTGGACTTAGAATAACAGAATAAAATAATAATAATAATAATAATACATTTTATTTGTAACGCACCTTACATTTAAAAGAAAATCTCAAGGTGCTACAAGTACCATAAAAACTAATAAAAACAATAGCAGACAGTCAGACAATTAAAATCAGACAGAGTTAAGAACCTGAGCATAAAAACAAGATCTAAAAGCAGTGGTTATAAGGACAGGGTTTTTTCTGTTTGTTTGTTTAAGAAAAGGTTTTTTTAAAAAGGAATGTTTTTAAGTCCTTTTTGAAGGAGTCCACTATCTGTGGGGCTCAGATAGCCAGGAAGAGCGTTCCACAGCTAAAGGTCTACACCAGAGTTTGCAGCTCTGCAAACAGAGCAGTACTCGGGCTCTATGAAGCTTTGCACTAAAGCCCAATGTAGTGGTGCTTAAACACAAGGAATCACCCAAGTTTATACCATGTATCACTGAGGGGAACATAATATATTAGAACTAGGGATGGGAATTTACAGAAATCCCTGTACTCGATTACTCGAATTACCTAATGAACGAGTACTGGAGTACCCGCAAATCATTATTTTTTACCGTAAACACAAAATAAGGGTCTGTCTGAAACGGACCTCCCTGACCAGAATTGCAGGCTTTGTGCCTGTAAAATAACATAAATATCCAATATTTTAACATAGATGTAAATAAATAGCCAACACCAGAAAGCTATTTCAATTTCAAATTGTTAATTTAACAACCATAACAGCCTCTTCAATTAACGTTTCATTTAACATTCTGTTGTCATGTCACCGCAGCATCGATATGGACTTTGTTCTGTGTTGCTTAACACTCTCCAATAACAGCCTAAATCATACATTCATCGTTAAAATAAATAGTACGCTAATCAACTATCTCAAGTTACCATTTTGGTTATTAGCAGGCTAATCTTCTCTGCTCTGGTTTCACCATTATGACGTGTGTTAACAGGGCTAGCAAATGACGTGACGGAGACTGCCTGTCGAGTGTACTAGTATTTCTATGGTGTTCAAGTTTAGCCACAAATCTTGCACTGCACGTTAGCGTTCTTCCAGACATCACTTTTCTTGGCTGACATGTCTCAGGAGTAGCAGACTGTTCTGTGTTTGTTGTGCTTTAGCTTCCGGTGTAATATGTTCCTAGAGAGTTGCCGTAGCTGCCGTAAAAAGGTTGTTTTTGCTTAAATCTGGCTCGGTGTGTACTAAAGCTTAAGCTGTGGCCTGAGACCTTTTTGTACCGTTAAACTATTTCTTACCAAGTATATTCAGTTAGGCAAAAACAGAAAGCTGGGTTACACATTTAACGCTGTATGAGTTAACACCCAGGACCTCAAGTGGGAGCTGAACCTCACCTCCCTCATCAAGAAAGGACAGCAGAGGATGTACTTCCTGTGGCAGCTGAAGAAGTTCAACCTGCCAAAGACCATGATGGTGCACCTCTACACTGCCATCATCGAGTCCATCCTCTCCTCCTCCATCACAGTCTGGTACGCTGCAACCACAGCAAGAGACAAGTGCAGGCTGCAGCGCTTCATCCGCTCTGCAGAGAAGGTGATTGGCTGCAATCTACCATCTCTCCACGACCTGTACAACTCCAGGACCCTGAGGCGTGCAGCTAAGATTGTGGCCGACCCCTCTCACCCTGCACATGGACTGTTTGAGACTCTCCCCTCTGGCAAGAGGCTGCGGTCCATCAGGACCAAAACCTCTCGCCACAAGAACAGTTTCTTCCCCTCTGCTGTCAGCCTCATGAACAATGTCCCTGCCCTCCCCCCCCTCCTCCCACATAACACAGACTCTCATCAGCCCCACAGTCAGAAAACATCACAGTGATGTGAAGGCTGAAACTGTTTTTATGCGTTACATTAACGCTTACTGGACTTTACATTCTTTTTCTCACATGCACTCCATTGCAGCTTGTAGATTTTGTTATTTTTCTTTATTTTTGACATTTTTTAAATTCTATTCAATTCAATTCAAAAAACTTTATTTATCCCCGGGGGGCAATTCAAGGGAGTTGTTTATATTGGTAAATTTCTTATATTTTATTTTATTTAAGTTCTTGCTATTTTGGCTGTATTTCCCTGTTAACTGTTTTTGCACCAGTACACCAAGACTAATTCCTTGTATGTGTAAATGTACTTGGCAATAAACACGATTCTGATTCTGAGTTCAAGTATTGTAGCCAAAAGCAACGCTTGCGCAGGTGCGCAAGTAAAGAAATGTTACTCGAATAATGGGATCAATGACTCGTACCCGAGTACTCGTACCCATCCCTAATTAGTACCACCTTTTTCACAGCAATCAATAGATCATTTATGTCATCAGGACACACTGTCTGGGCACCATACAAACATTGCATGACCATCCATCTTAAAATGATTGCCTATAGGGTTATGCAGGGCCACAAGCAGTTCATGGCTGTACCCCAGTCAATGGGCCCTCCCGGGATATGATTTAATTGTATCAACGTATGCACATTCGATCAGTAATGTTAGCGCTAGCCTCCTGGCTAACATTAGCTCCCCTCTGTTTTGCTCCCTTCAGCCTTTGGAGCCGAGTGAAATAAGTTTAACAAGTTTTAATTGGGGTGAAATGACCGAGCCAGCTCCTTCCATTTCTTTTTCTGGCATACTAACTATACTCATTCTGACATCACTGGTGTAACAGTAAAGTTCACTCGACTCGCTTACGTCCGTAACATTACAAAAAAAAAAAGGCTCATATCATTTTAAGAAGAGGGGGTTTATATTCTGAAACAGGCTACAATTTACTGACACAACAGTAATGTGTGTTTTTGTTTCTTTAAGTGGTAATGGAGAGTATTAAAGTGTAAAATAAAACTTGGTCATTGTTGCTGAACATTACGATGGACCATGTTTTCACTAACCTCCATGGGACCTCCCCATGTGACTGGGGGACCCAGAAAGCTTTCCCCTTTATGGACGGCCTTGGGGATATGGCAAGATATAAATCACAATCAGTAGCACTGAAACACAGGCAACTGAAAAATCAGCTCTACAACAGTCCTTCAACTGATGCAGCAGCTTTTTCCAGATTGAATGAATGAAACTTAAAAAAATAAACTAGGAGTATGTTTTTAAATTAAATTGAATCTTTTGTTTCAATCCATCAAACAGTCGGCACAAAACCCCTTATTACTATAAAACACTGAACACTGTTTTAAGAAGCATATTCTTCATCTGCAGTACTTGAGCGACAATGTACTTAATACAAGAACAAGATCATCATACGTAAAAAGGAGCTGGTAAAAGAAGTAACCTACGTTAAATGTTACGCTTAATATGCATACATGACATGTGTATGTACGTCCACATGCTAACTCTCAAGACGCAGCAGGGTTACACTCGTCATCTTTGGAATGTGTATTCCCATGGGCCTCAGCGCTGCTCGTATCACGGCAACCAAAAAGGCCAATAATCTGAGTAATCATTAAACCCTTGAGCTGGACCCTGGCCTACCGGGAGAAATAACTACAAACACCACACACTCTGAGACAATGGGTCGAATAGCTTAAAGTGAATTGTAACAAAACTGCATACGACACCTTTGAAAATGTTTTTTTTTTTACAGGAGTACAGGTAGTATCTGGAAATGTGGTGCATGTGTAGCTTATTAATAACAATGTGTTGAATATTAGGGATACAAATAGGGGATCATTATAATTTATCTACCTTTATTGTACCAGGAAGTCTCATTGGGATTAAATATCTCTTTTACAAGGTAGCAGCCAAAAAAAATCACAAACAAAAGACAACATAAAACGAATTGGGAAGAAGTCAAACGTAAAAAAGTAGTAGTAACTGAATGTAACTCTAGTTCTTTGAGTGGGTGGGTAGTCCTCTCACGGGCTATCGATAGCTGGTTGGACTCTCAAGCCTACGATGCAGTCCATGTAACAGCTAAGGACCCACACCTGGAAAAGGGTGAGCATCGTGATGAGGTGAGGGAAGGAACACCCTTAGCCAAATCATCCTCACTTAAAAGAGGTAGCTATGACCTCGGGTCAAAGGACGTATTAGGTCATAAGAACATTTGGCAGATTCCAAACTGAATCATGAGGAGACACGACATCGAACATGAGCACCATGCTCAGGCACAGGTGCAAGTCCATCAGCGTTCCCCGCTGGAAAAAAAACACCCTTCTCTGTCTGAGCAAGCCGAGTCGTTGTGTCATGAGACGTGGACACCTGCTCTACTGACAAAAACAGAGTGTTAGCCGTCAGAGAGGCAGTAAGGTTAAAGCTAGTGCTAACAGCTTAATAAGCACAATCACTGTAAGTAGCCTGAGAGTAGCACGGGATAGCAATCTCCATAGCCACTAAGCCAGCCTAAGGACTAGTGGCTAAAGTGACACAACCACCAAGTGAAGCTGTCTAGGAAGCAAGCAGGTCTAGGTGGTTTCCATCTTCTACAACACTGGATGGTGGCTAATTTCATAAACACAAATCGGCATCAGTATGGCTGAGTGAAAAAGGAACACGGGTAAAGTATGCATGGGCTTTATAGGGATTGTGGTTGCGCGGTAGCTTACCCCCTGATTTGGCTGTGAGTGGGGAAAAAAAAGGTCTCTGGATACAGAGGTAAAGGTAAAGGTAGTGTAAACCAATAGCAAAGCCCAAACTAAATAGAACGGTATTTTAATACACAAGTGGCCCACACCTTCTTTATGATGCTCTTTAATTTGTTTAGTGATGTCAGTGTGTTACATTTTTAGCTCTATTTAAATAGTATACCGTGCCTACAGTGCATTATAAGAAAATGCAGTTTTCCCCAGATGTGTCAGCACTCTGTGAAGAGTGCAATTAAAGGCAGGGTTGGTAATTTTCTCCAGATCCACTTTTTAAGATTTTGGTTGAAATTGTCTTTAGGTCCTGACGAAAATTAATAACTCGTGCTCTGAAAAAGGAACAAAGAAAATCTGTCATCTGTAGCAGTTGTAAGACTGTAAACACTTCGACCAATGTCTGCCATGAGGTGCAAATTTGACCAATCATGTCTCCCTGCTCTTCTCTACACCTTGCATGAACTAGCCCACATTCAAAGCGCGTCACTGATGACGGAGTTTATACTGCGAGTTTGTCGTTGGCCGTTGTAAGTAGTAAAATAGTCACGTTTTTATTTCACATGTATTATGATCAAGTTTAGTGTTTACTCAGCGCTGAATGAGACATGAGACGACGTAGTTTCTACACAATGCAAGCGATGAGCTGAGGTCCGCTCGTGCATGTAAGTGAGGGGCGTGGCTTTCGAGGGAGCACAGAGGGGAGGGGGTGAGTGGGTGTAGACGCTACTTTCAAAATCATTCTAGTTTTCAACAATAACCAACCCTGCCTTTAAGTAGATACATTGAAAGAATATAACTATTATTAAAAACCCAATCTTGACCATATATGCAACTTGCCAGGCTGTCTTGTTAAATAGCCCTTACTCCTAACAGCGCAATCATTTTCAGCAAGTTTTTTCAACCCAGGTTAGTTCAAGTTGAATATTCAACAGGCATTCACTCTCTAACTACTTCTTCATTCTCAAAGTTGACTGACCTCCCAACCTTTGCACTTAACCCCACAACATGCCTTTATGCATTGCAGAGCTTCTTCATGATACATTAAACCAGCCTGCATGTCATGGGTTGGCGTTAGATTGAGGTGAAAACCCAGGACAGGCTAAGGTCATACATGTAGGCAGATCATTTAAATGTCTGAGTGTCTAAAAAGTTACGCGTCTTCTCTGAAATAATTAATCACATGTTCAAGTATCTGGAGGTATTTTAGCACTGATAAAGAAGGAGGATATAAATCAGGGGACATATCCGTATTCTGACATTAGTTTATTACTCAGACTGCCGGCAGCGGTAATTGCCACCACACGCTCCAGCGTGTCACTCATGTCGAGTTAGCCATACCGGTGTAACGCCGAGAAATGCATCCCTGCCGAGAATTGCACGCACCTCGCAGGACAATGCAAAATATGACACACACACAATTTCTACAATGCTGAATTTTGCATCCACCCCTAAAATACTATGCTTCCGTATTTTGCATCCAACCTTAAATTTACTCTACAGCCACTTCAGAGTCAAACACTGTTTGCCGGTCATATTCACGCAGGCGAACAGAAACGCGTCTTCTACCGAGTCTACAGAACAGTAAGGACACTTAACTTTAAATACATATACACTTTAAATAATTTGTCATCACAGATCTGCCCCAAGAAATACGATTTATACCGTTTTGTAACACTTCCGCGAGGTGCATGCAATGCTATGCAGGGATGCATTTCTCGGCATAACACCGGCTTACGCCTGCTAATGTGGCTGAACCTTTCAGGACAGGACATAGTACACAGCTGTTCTGTAGCCAAATCAGCTGCCATAGTTATTTTCAATCACAAACTACAAAGACACGTACAGATTTGGAACATTAACCTGTTTTATATGACACCTTACGCCCACATGGCTCTGTTGCCCAATCATCCGAACTTCATTCAGCCATACCGCATGCACCAACGTGACACTAACACCGGGCATTTACAAACGATGTGGCATTTACAAACGACGCATCCAACACCATTTCATTTAACACATCTGACAAATAATTTAGCTAAAGGGGCTCACCTCTGATCTCTTTCCGCAGCCAAAACACTGAGAACACGATACATCACAGCCTCACTAGCATCTGTTCGTGGGGTCAGGCGTTAACAGACCGCCCACTCTCCTTGACACTCGACTGGTGTGATGCCTTCAAGACTGTACGTAAAACACACAATCATCTTCCCTATCGACGGAAAATGCTCCTGTAGGCCTTCTCACACACATTTCCTCACATGCATGAATTTAATCCTCTTGTTTAAATATTTTTTTCTACAATACGAGTGGAGCATGGATCGTGGCGCTTTTAAAAACCCCGTCATAATGCGAGATAATAAAGAGAGGACTTATATGAAATACGCACGTCGCTATACAGTTGTTTTTGTCAATGACATCTTATATGTTGCCACTATTTGACATTGATTCAACGCGCGTTATGCGTTCAATCTTTAATATTTATAGTGATGCGTTCAACCTCATGCGTGACTCTGTCCAAACTCATCTAATTTCGACCTTTCCGACTTTGGTGAACGCGTCAGACACGTGTAAAGTGTTCAAGATATATATTTAATTACTAAATTGATTTGTGTAAGTTTTTCCATTCGGAACAAAATAACCCGGAGTTTAATTCATGCGACATTGAAGCGGACGTTTAACTGGAAAACAAAATATATATATTTATTATTTTTATTATTATTATTGTAATTTCAGCAATGCCAATGTTTTGTGTTAAAGATAAGGATGACATCGTGAGTCAAGGTCCAACATTCATCATGACGCATGCTTTTAACCACTGCCATGGTAAAAATAGTCACCATGGCACAGTAATTAGTCACCATGGCAATGGCTGCTGATTGATCTTAAGAGGTTTGATGGCGGTAAGCCTCGATCTCACACACACACACACACACACACACACACACACACACACACACACACACACACACACACGGTGGTCTGTTTCTCACCTGCTTGTTTCAACGTCGACATCAAGGATGTTTTTCACAGGATTTGAACCTCCATCGCATTCATCTGTCTTAACACACACCTCCTCTCCGACCTCGGGGAATACATCAGTGACATTCATACGCGTTCCCAGCTCCATCCTCCATTTCTCCCAGTGCGCATTTGTGTAAGCGCAGCTGCATAGGTTGCCACATCTCTTTCCCCTCCTCCGGCTGGTGACTCATGTGTCTCATTGTATTTGTAGTGACACCGGTCTAACACGACCACAGCGGGGAGAATGAGGCTGCGCCGACTGATTTCACTCAGTAGTATGGACTGGTTTTATTATTAATAAAACTAATTAGGGTCACCTTTGCACCCCCTGGCTCCTTTATTGTGACCTTAAGTGACCTTAAGTTAACAAACGAATCAAACTGCTGATTTCAATATAGCAGGCTTTATAAGGGAGCATTACCCTGGCCTTTCATGTGTGGATTTTTCACCAAAATAATAATAAATGAGTTCTGTAGAGCACACTGTCTCCCCCTCCCTTCAATGTAAAATATTTTGATAAATGTTGATGTTTAGGCCCAGAGGAAGGTGCACATTGTTCCTGCTCAAGAGTCAATGTTCATGTAGAAATGTGTAAATAATTTTGTTCTCTATAAAAGATCCTTGCTTGTGTTGTACCTACTCTCTGATGTTCATCACTTTGGATAAAGGCGTCTGCTAAATGACTTGTAGAATTGCAGAATTCAAATGATTAAAACTAATTCATGAATTAAACTTGTTTTTAATCTGTTTCAAAGTAAAGAAAACAGGATGTTTACGGTATGTTCTTCTTATGTTTGCTTTGCTTGAGTCTCATTCACTCCAGGGGAGATGAGATCGATTACACCTGCAGAGCTCCTCTCTGATTGGCCCAAGAGGACAGGTAACAGGAATCTTTAATCTGTGTGTTCAGGAGACTGGTTGATGTGTGTCACTTTAGAGAAGGCTGTGAGGAGACAGTTTTTGTCTGCAGACGATGTTTGCTAAAGAAAGACGACATTTTGACGTTATGTGATTTTGTGCGTTTGTTTTTTGTTCTCCTCAACTGACAAGTCTGCAACCTGGTCGTCGATCCTTTTTCCACTCACACTGCCTGTCATCCAGAAGTACTACATATGCAATGGCTGCATTTTCTTAAACAAATACATCTAGTAGAGGGTACATAACATTATAGACTGTAAACACTTAGTGTAAACCATTGTCTCTTTAACTTGATGCTCTGGTTCACTGGTGACAAAAGGTTCCATAAGCAGTTCCATTGTGAACAATGGAGTCAGAGCTGCCCCCAGCTGGACAAATTACAAATTGTCATAAACCCAAGAGGTTTTCTACAATCAACTTTAAACGAGTACATCAGAAAGAAACTGTGTAAATACCGATAAACCTTAGACAAGCTCATCTCGTATCAACAGGATCTTCTGTCAGGATCCATAATAAGTTTAATACACACCTTTATATGCCACAACTGCTGTGCAAGTTTTTCTTTTAAGATTTATTTTGGGGCTTTTTGTCTTTTATTGGAGAGATAGGACAGTGTTTAGAGTCAGAAATCAGGGAGAGAGAGTGGGGAATGACACGCGGGAAGGAGCCACAGGCCGGATTTGAGCCTGGGCTGCCCACTTCGACGACTACAGCCTCTGTATACGGGGCACAGGCACTAACCACTGCACCACCAGCACCCCCAAGTTTTTCTTTTTATTAACAAGTTCAAACACATTTTTTCTACTATATTTGAGTGATCTAAGCCTTGCATCTATACAGAAACAGACTTTTTATTTACAGTCACCAAACATGGGAGCAGGAACAAAAGTGTTCTCTCATCTTTAGTAAACATCTTAGAAATGCAAAAGTCTTTTTGTTGTTTTTTGTTTTCGTTTAATTGAAAAAGGTAACTTGACAGTGAATAAATGAATGAAACCATGTAGAAACAGATTCTGCAGACTTGTCACTCACAATGTAAGCTACTGAATTCAGTAATTAATTTTGCCGTCGGTGGTCTGGGGGCTCCTGCAGCCAATAAATCCCTTTAAATCACCTTCCTAGCAAACGTAAGAAGTATTGATTAAATCTTTTAATCCTGGAAGATTATTACACGTCGTAACTAAGGACTCTTTAAAGGGCAATATTTCTCATTTCAAAAGTGATTCCAAGTATTTTTATATGTTCACCGTCGACCACAAATCAGTCCACGTGTAGGGGCGTTCCATGACATACAACTCAAACATGAGTGACAGAAAAAACATGTGCTCCAATTTTGGCATTTGCTCATCCAAAGACAGCAGCCTGAGGTCGCCGCTTAATGTCCATATTGGATCCGTTTCCTCTCAGTTCAGTTGTCGGATGATTGAGTTAATGTCAGCACCACGAAAGCCCGGATTTCCCAAGTCCTTCAGGAGCCCAGCCTTATCCCTGGCAGCATGACGAGCTACCGACAGCTTGAAAGGCAACAGGAAGTTGTTGGCGGCCCGGAAGCCTTTACCCACAGAGTAGATCTCGTGAATCAGGTCCTCTAAACAGATGATGCCCTGTTTACCTGAAAAACAAGAGGCAGGATTTAAGTGACTGGTAGGTGGGGCATTAATGACTGACAGGAGGGTGGAAGAGTAGAAAAAAGTACCAGCTTTAATAATTCTGAGGGAAATTACACTTTTTGTTCTGTTATTGTGACGCAGCACACACAGGCCTGAAAGCACGAACAGGACCCATAAACATGCAATGATAGAGAGATGTAAGAGTGAGGGAGCTGCTCTGAGACTGGTTCCCCGAGCAGTGGGCATTTCGGGGCCTTGCTCAAGGCCCCTTGGTGATACTCAGGAAGTGAACTGGCACATCTCCGGCTACCAGTCCCGGTTTCCTTACATGGTCAGTGCCAGGACTTGAACAAGCGACCCTCAATTTCCAACCCAGGTCCTCACAGATTGAGCTACTTCACATTAGGCCTGCACGATGTCCGTTCATAATCCCCCCCCTCCAAAAGTTTTTCTTCTCCACTAAATGGGCATTAATTAACCCAATAGTAGCTTTAGCTTCATCTGACTGCATCAAAATGGTCTGAAAGCATGAACTGTTAAAATGTATATATGCAGTATGCAATTTTGTGTATGCGAGAAATACCCGGATGTTTAGTGGATCGGCCAGAATTTTTAAGTAATAAACAGGAGCACACTGGTCATACTAAAACGCTAGCATGACGCTAGCTCATCGAACAGAGCTCGGACCAGATACATCATGTGAACTGTATTTAAGCATACTGCTAACGGCATAGTAACGGTCAGGTTAGTATGCAGTATATGTATTTTGAGTATGTGGTAGGCAGTATGTAGTCTGTGGTTTCGGACAAAGCACATGTTCATTAACTCGATAGAATACAACTTAAGCCGTACACAAACATTTGTTGTTTTCTCTGCCATCCTTCTGTGGCGGTCAAACTGTGACTCACCCATGTGCTGCTCGATGAAGGTGTTGTCTGTGAGGGGAACTCTCCTCCTGCCTATTCTGGTCTGTCCTCTCTTCAGAATGAGCTCACGAACAGACTTCAAGTTGGGAAAACTGTTGGTAACATTACCATGAGTTTATTTTACAAAACTAACAATAATAAATTCAGTTTTTAAAGAATTGCGTCAGCAGTCTCTTACCCCCAGGCCACATACGGCTCCAATATCTTCATCATGGCTACAGAGGTCTTGTTAATTTTCACAAAGGACCCGCTGAAGATCTTCCTTAGCCTCAACATCTGGACCACTTTCGTCACTTTGGGACTGACGCCCTTAATCCTAGGAAGAAAACAGAAATGACTTATAAACCCAGATTTCAGTCCTTGTCATCAGTAAGAAGCACATACACCACACATGTAATGGTACTTAGTTTATTCCTCCATTCTTTCTTTTGATGCCTTGATACTTCTCGTTGTTGGAGGGATTTATGTCGATGATCTGATGTAATTGTCTCATATACCATCACATGCGAGGTCGGTGAGAGTGAACACGTCCAGGGATTTGACTTTGAAAAGTTTTAGACTCTCAAACAACAAGATGGTCTTTAAGATTTCAATGATGAAGATTGTCAGAAGAGCAGACGCATACAGGCAAAGATATGAGGAAAGAGGCGGGGCGGGATAAAGCCGCTGTGTGTATTAGATAAGAAGAGGTGCAGGCGTGTGTGTGTGTGTTTGTGCGTGTGTGTGTTGATCAGAGAAAGAAAGGGAGCAAGGGGATCAGATTAAAGTACGTATTGTACAAGCTAGAGGTGGGGAAAAATCGATACAGCATAGTATCACAATATTTTGTCAAAGTAACGATTTTTTTATTTTATCAATAGCAAATGTACTTTTTTAATTTTTTAATTGCTGAAGGGGTTGCACACTTCGTTTCGAACAAGTTGCATTGATAAAAAATTCATGTTCAAGTTCGATTAGTACAAACGCTTATTTATGAATATGATATGCGTAAAATATTCAACAACCAGTTTCACTGATTCAAAACTAATAAAAACTTTCAGCATGGCTCATACAGTGTAAGTTATATTAAACATTCATTCCTAAATGCGACACGAGGTAATCAGAAGGAACAAGTAGTGGGCTTAGTTCTGACATGGACCAGAGTTTGTATTTCATGCTCTAAATAACACACTCTATGTTCAAGTAACATTTTCTGTCATTAACTCGTGGCTGTCGGAAAGAGCTGACGAGTCGTTGTTTGTGAAGTACTCACTCTCTGATGCGGACAGCAAAGGCAAGCCTGTTCTTAGCAGGGGGGAGAGGGGCTGGTGGTCTGTGATCCGCTCTCTTGATTCGACTTTCATCTCGATGGTGCTTGTGACTGTCTTTCAAAAAATCTTCCAAACGCTTGAACTTTAACGGTTTTCCTTTAGAGATCTGAAAAAATAACAAATGACATTGAAGTGTACAGCAGTGTGTTAAATTGTGTACTAGTACCCTGTCTCAAAGTTTAACACCTCTAAAGCAATGTAACATCCTGTTTTCAATGTGCACCTCATGGCCAACAACTGTTATTTGGCCCTGTTTAGTGGTGAGTACAGGTACAAATGCACCCAAGATACATTGAGGAGCCAGTAACGCTCAGTCAACCACGCCGGTTTTATTAGTGGCCTGGGACACAGATGTAAACAATTTGTTTCACAGTATGATTCAAGTAAAGGACGGCCATATCTCTGTATTGAGGGGAACAATGATGAACATTAACCCGTCATGAATGTCTAATTTAACACTTCTTCTTGTAGAACTTTTAAAGCATGAGGAAACATAGTTTTTGCATTCGAGTGGGAGAATCATGCCCAGTTAAATAAGATAGCTTTTTTTCTCCAAAACAATCCAGGACAAGGATGAGCGAAGCTGCGGAGATGCAGTTCATCATTTATTACAATCATACAGCGAAGTGAGGATCAGACAACATGTATGACAGAGAACACTTCCGCATCCACTTCATTTTTTAACACCGGAGGTTGCCGCTTGGTTTTATAATGAAAATGGTAGGATCATTAATTTGCATATAGCTGCATATGTAACCGGTGATTTTCTGCATTGTGTAAATTGATGCTGTGACACCGGGATTCTTTTTCATCCCTTTTAATCTGGCAAAAGGAAAGCACAGACAAAACTCCGTTTTAACTTCCCAGTCCGCTCCAGATCCTCTCCCAAAGGCAATTGTACAAAAGGGCAGAGGGGAGGCGGCAAAACGAATACATAATAATAACCAAAGAAGAAGAAAACAAAGGAAGACGGGGCTGCGGACTACAAAATAAGACTTAACAGACAATTGCCAGGTCATTTTGTGTAATTATAAAAACAAACAGTGAAATATGCACCAGCATATTTGACCCTGTTACACATATAAATTATAAAGTAAGATCTATTTGGGCTGCAGCAGCTCTGTCTGTAAGGACTTGGGTTGGGAACCAGAGGTTTGCGATGCAGACCAAGCCGGAAATTGGTCTGGTGGCTTGAGATCTCTCCATTAGTGCATGTTATAGGATCCTGTTTGTGCCTGTGTGTTTCAGCATGTGTGTGTGTGTGTGTGTGTGTGTGTGTAGCATGTTCATCAACAAAGTGTAAAATAGAATTTCCCCTCACGGGATTGATGAAGTTTATCTTCTTCTGCTCACTAGAAAAGTATCTGCAGATTCTTAATCTCAACATTTATCTCAACATTTGACTTGAAGCCCAAAGCATATACAATAAAGGAAAGCATCACTTACCTTTCTCTTATCAAGTAGTGCGAGCTTGGCTTGCGTAGCTTTGATCGCCTGGTAAGCTTTCCTCTTTTTCAGAAGATACTCAGGAACCAACTTGATCACTTTCTTTGATCTGGAAACACGAGCAGACACAAACTCAACAACACATCAAATACCAACCCACTGTCTGCCACATATGTCTACAGTTTTACTTTTACCGCCTCCAGTCCGCAGCAGACATATTTGAAAATATATTTGTAACCACAGACTGTAAATATGAACAAAAACAGCCCAGAGAGACAGGATTAGCTTTAGCAACATGCTTCTCCTGCTTTTCAGATGGTGACTTTGTTTTCCTTTAATAAATGTGGATGAGAATATCATCCAAACATTTATCAAAATACGACTTTTATTCACTGGTGACTTGTATTTCATTAAATCAATAAACCAAGCCATAAAGTACAACATATTTAGTATAAACATTAAGCAGAATACGTTGTTGCTATGTCTCGATAATGTACAGTTACCATGTGAACAGAAGCGACCTAGAAACTATCTGTAATTATCATAAACATCTGAATATATGTCTCCATCGGATCAGTACAACTTGTGCTCCCTGAAAAGATTCAAACTAACTCAGATGCACTGAAAAAAGAAGCAGGATGGACTTAGATATTGTTAAATAGCAAATACATACTCAGCTTCGGCCATGGCGACAGCTGAGATCTCCACCGTCGCTCTCAGATGACGTCATAGCTCCTCGCGTTTTGTTTTCCTTCCTGGATGTGCTGCAGACTGCCATCCAGCGGGCGATCCTCAGCTCATGATATTTCTGTTTCCCGGCGTCAGACTGCTCTGATACCGCTCATTATCAATAACACAAGTCATTTATATGTCGATCTATCTATAGAGTTATACAATAATAAAGTAGAATATTATATCAATAGAATAATATTATGATCTCCTATTCAACCGGGATTAAAGTCCTTTAGTGTTCATACAAAAACAGACAGAATGACTTACATTGGTTTCTTATGAAGTAATTGCTTGTTTTATTTTTTACCCATGTCTTTTTAAATTGAGAACTTGATTCCTTCCAATGGTTATTTGTCTTTTCCTGATTCAAATAATGAGGCAATTCATTCATTCAGTTTCAAAGAAGTTTCTTGAATACAATTGAAGATATGAGAATAATCCAGCGCTGTATGAAATATCTTGAAAAATGCAAAATAATGGATTAAAATTACCCTCATGACCCCTGTAATCAGTGCTCGAATTCAACCCAAAATTTCTGTTTGTTTTTTTGTTTTTTTTAACATTCCCAAAGTAGAGCAAAAGATCTTTTCAGTATTTTAAACCATTCCCTGAAAGGCTTCCATCAAATTTGTCAATACAACAACTTGCACAGTGTTCTGTGCAGAGGTTACATTACCAGTGTATCTGACTGTTTTATTTTTTTTCTAATTTCTGTTTTTTTCTCCCATTTTTGTCTCTGAATTCTGTGTTTAACAAACATTGGATCAGAACACAGATTTGGATCATTATATTAGATCAGATAATTGAGAAATTATAAAAAATATATATAGGCTATCTGCTTGCCTTTATTTTCTAAAAGGTAGCAGTGCCCAGGCTCCCCTGCTTCCGCTGTTTAACACTTTGTGTTGAGAAGTTGACAGTCTACAGCAGGCTGTGAAAAAACATCAATAATGTTAAGACGCTGATTGTTGATGAATGCAGAGATGTTTGTTTGGACAGAGTTGAGTTAGAAATAAATCCTCAGGGGGGAAAAACACGCAATACATAGTTTCAGCCCAGTCTCAAACCAGGGACCTTGTGCATGTCAGGCAAACGTGATAACCACCACACTAAGAAAACTTGTTGGTGTGTAACCACTGTGAATCGTCACATGGACTCTGTAATGATAAGTACTGTTAAGTACAGTGTTGCCACTAGGGGCAGTAAGTGCATACTGTTCTGTATGTTATGATACACAAGGAAGTGTCAATAAAGTTGTTCTGACTACGTTACTCGATGTGTATGCTGCATAAGCATATCAATACAGACTCAATCACCGGCGACTGCTTGTGCAGCACCGGGAGGACTTAACCCAACATTTGTGGGACTTTAACCACTTAACACTGTCTGCGAAACTCTGCCTACTGGACCGGCTGTATTTTATATATTGGACCCTGTAGTTGGACATGCTTCCCTCAGGATCTCTGTATAGTCCTGGTAAATACTGGAACACTGCCATCAGCCCATTCACGAGCCAAAAGCATCACTGTAGAAGTCCTCGTGGGTATAGTGGACAGTATCTCCGCCTGTCACGCGGAAGACCGGGGTTCGATTCCCCGAAGGGGAGAATTATGCTTTCTACCAGCAGCCCATTGTTTGCCACCTAAGAAAGGGGCTTCAAGCTAGCCCTACTCTCCAGCTGAGGTGAGGTGAGGAAAGGTTAACTCTCCGTACTTCAAAGCACGAAAAATAAAGGAAATGGACCAAGGAGAAGAAATTCATATATCCTAGGCAAAAGAACACGAGAAATTGGTATTGTGGGAGTGAAATTGTTAGTCCCTGTCAGCTGTACTTACCATCAAACCCCACACGATGGTTTACACAGTGCGCCAAACGTTGTGAGGTTGCCTGAGTGTTGGACTGGGCACAGTCTGATTGTTATACTCCTAGCAAGCTTAGAGCGACAGAGAATATTTCTGGACCTCGCCACAAGCTTTGAAGGACATCCTGGCCATGACTTCCGATTCTGCGTGCTGGTCATCTATAACAGTGTGACTAGCTACTCGAGACACCAGCATGGAGTTGGCGTGGAGAGATGACATTTACCACCTGATTGCTCCCTGCCGCCATAAGCAGATGTGTTCTGAGAGATTAACATATGGCTATGTAGTCGTCAGATGAGAGCAGATAGGTTCAAGGTTTGCCTCGGGGCTGATGCCCAGCGCCTCTTTTGCTCTCAACTTAGATGGACTTCCTGCATATAACCCAGGTGCCCTAAAATGCCATTGGTAATTGCTATTGGGCTACAAAAGGTGACCAGAATGCCTCTGAAAAGAGAGATGCTGTCCCTGCGTGAGGATTCAGCATTCAAGCGGACGTGTCCGCCAAAAGAGATTATCCACAGCGCAAAGGGCTCAGCCACCTGTTTCCGCCCGGTTTCGAACCGGGGACCTTTCGCGTGTTAGGCGAACGTGATAACCACTACACTACGGAAACTGACAAAAGGCTCTTTGTGGTCATTTTTCACGTAGTTGACCTGCTTTCTGAACTCCAACGCTTTAAATGCTGGACAACTGCTTATTCAGAGTTGACTTTTCTACCTACTGATGGTTATTCACCAAGAACAACAAAACTACCAAGCAGCAACAAACACCACATCATTCTGCACAAGTGACAAAATGGTTCCTTTCAGGATGAAAACAAAAGGGAATGGAAAGATTAGATGTAGGCAATACACTGCAGCTCAAATGGACATAACCATTGGAAATGGACGGGGTGAGTGAAGTTGCAGCTTCCTGGTTTTTGGCTTTTGGCTTCTGCCTTCATCATCCTGTCCAATGTGTTCACTGTGCTTTATATCAACACGGCATGTGATGTTTGGACAGAGTTGAGTTAGAGATAAATCCTTAGGGGGGAAAACCACGCAATACATTGTTTCCGCCCGGTTTCGAACCGGGGACCTTTCGCGTGTGAGGCGAACGTGATAACCACTACACTACGGAAACTGGTTGGTGTGTAACCCCTGTGATGCGTCGCATGCACTCAATCACCGGCGACTGCTTGTGCAGCACCGGGAGGACTTAACCCAACATTTGTGGGACTTTAACCACTTAACAACTGTCTGCGAAACTCTGCCTACTGGACCGGCTGTATTTTATATATTGGACCCCGTAGTTGGACATGCTTCCCTCAGGATCTCTGTATAGTCCTGGTAAATACTGGAACACTGCCATCAGCCCGTTCACGAGCCAAAAGCATCACTGTAGAAGTCCTCGTTAGTATAGTGGACAGTATCTCCGCCTGTCACGCGGAAGACCGGGGTTCGATTCCCCGACGGGGAGAATTATGCTTTCTACCAGCAGCCCATTGTTTGCCACCTAAGAAAGGGGCTTCAAGCTAGCCCTACTCTCCAGCTGAGGTGAGGTGAGGAAAGGTTAACTCTCCGTACTTCAAAGGACGAAAAATAAAGGAAATGGACCAAGGAGAAGAAATTCATATATCGTAGGCAAAAGAACACGAGAAATTGGTATTGTGGGAGTGAAATTGTTAGTCCCTGTCAGCTGTACTTACCATCAAACCCCACACGATGGTTTACACAGTGCGCCAAACGTTGTGAGGTTGCCTGAGTGTTGGACTGGGCACAGTCTGATTGTTATACTCCTAGCAAGCTTAGAGCGACAGAGAATATTTCTGGACCTCGCCACAAGCTTTGAAGGACATCCTGGCCATGACTTCCGATTCTGCGTGCTGGTCATCTATAACAGTGTGACTAGCTACTCGAGACACCAGCATGGAGTTGGCGTGGAGAGATTACATTTACCACCTGATTGCTCCCTGCCGCCATAAGCAGATGTGTTCTGAGAGATTAACATATGGCTATGTAGTCGTCAGATGAGAGCAGATAGGTTCAAGGTTTGCCTCGGGGCCGATGCCCAGCGCCTCTTTTGCTCTCAACTTAGATGGACTTCCTGCATATAACCCAGATGCCCTAAAATGCCATTGGTAATTGCTATTGGGCTACAAAAGGTGACCAGAATGCCTCTGAAAAGAGAGATGCTGTCCCTGCGTGAGGATTCAGCATTCAAGCGGACGTGTCGGCCAAAAGAGATTATCCACAGCGCAAAGGGCTCAGCCACCTGTTTCCGCCCGGTTTCGAACCGGGGACCTTTCGCGTGTTAGGCGAACGTGATAACCACTACACTACAGAAACTGACAAAAGACTCTTTGTGGTCATTTTTCACGTAGTTGACCTGCTTTCTGAACTCCAACGCTTTAAATGCTGGACAACTGCTTATTCAGAGTTGACTTTTCTACCTACTGATGGTTATTCACCAAGAACAACAAAACTACCAAGCAGCAACAAACACCACATCATTCTGCACAAGTGACAAAATGGTTCCTTTCAGGATGAAAACAAAAGGGAATGGAAAGATTAGATGTAGGCAATACACTGCAGCTCAAATGGACATAACCATTGGAAATGGACGGGGTGAGTGAAGTTGCAGCTTCCTGGTTTTTGGCTTTTGGCTTCTGCCTTCATCATCCTGTCCAATGTGTTCACTGTGCTTTATATCAACACGGCATGTGATGTTTGGACAGAGTTGAGTTAGAGATAAATCCTTAGGGGGGAAAACCACGCAATACATTGTTTCCGCCCAGTTTCGAACCGGGGACCTTTCGCGTGTGAGGCGAACGTGATAACCACTACACTACGGAAACTGGTTGGTGTGTAACCCCTGTGATGCGTCGCATGCACTCAATCACCGGCGACTGCTTGTGCAGCACCGGGAGGACTTAACCCAACATTTGTGGGACTTTAACCACTTAACAACTGTCTGCGAAACTCTGCCTACTGGACCGGCTGTATTTTATATATTGGACCCCGTAGTTGGACATGCTTCCCTCAGGATCTCTGTATAGTCCTGGTAAATACTGGAACACTGCCATCAGCCCGTTCACGAGCCAAAAGCATCACTGTAGAAGTCCTCGTTAGTATAGTGGACAGTATCTCCGCCTGTCACGCGGAAGACCGGGGTTCGATTCCCCGACGGGGAGAATTATGCTTTCTACCAGCAGCCCATTGTTTGCCACCTAAGAAAGGGGCTTCAAGCTAGCCCTACTCTCCAGCTGAGGTGAGGTGAGGAAAGGTTAACTCTCTGTACTTCAAAGGACGAAAAATAAAGGAAATGGACCAAGGAGAAGAAATTCATATATCGTAGGCAAAAGAACACGAGAAATTGGTATTGTGGGAGTGAAATTGTTAGTCCCTGTCAGCTGTACTTACCATCAAACCCCACACGATGGTTTACACAGTGCGCCAAACGTTGTGAGGTTGCCTGAGTGTTGGACTGGGCACAGTCTGATTGTTATACTCCTAGCAAGCTTAGAGCGACAGAGAATATTTCTGGACCTCGCCACAAGCTTTGAAGGACATCCTGGCCATGACTTCCGATTCTGCGTGCTGGTCATCTATAACAGTGTGACTAGCTACTCGAGACACCAGCATGGAGTTGGCGTGGAGAGATGACATTTACCACCTGATTGCTCCCTGCCGCCATAAGCAGATGTGTTCTGAGAGATTAACATATGGCTATGTAGTCGTCAGATGAGAGCAGATAGGTTCAAGGTTTGCCTCGGGGCCGATGCCCAGCGCCTCTTTTGCTCTCAACTTAGATGGACTTCCTGCATATAACCCAGGTGCCCTAAAATGCCATTGGTAATTGCTATTGGGCTACAAAAGGTGACCAGAATGCCTCTGAAAAGAGAGATGCTGTCCCTGCGTGAGGATTCAGCATTCAAGCGGACGTGTCCGCCAAAAGAGATTATCCACAGCGCAAAGGGCTCAGCCACCTGTTTCCGCCCGGTTTCGAACCGGGGACCTTTCGCGTGTTAGGCGAACGTGATAACCACTACACTACGGAAACTGACAAAAGGCTCTTTGTGGTCATTTTTCACGTAGTTGACCTGCTTTCTGAACTCCAACGATTTAAATGCTGGACAACTGCTTATTCAGAGTTGACTTTTCTACCTACTGATGGTTATTCACCAAGAACAACAAAACTACCAAGCAGCAACAAACACCACATCATTCTGCACAAGTGACAAAATGGTTCCTTTCACGATGAAAACAAAAGGGAATGGAAAGATTAGATGTAGGCAATACACTGCAGCTCAAATGGACATAACCATTGGAAATGGACGGGGTGAGTGAAGTTGCAGCTTCCTGGTTTTTGGCTTTTGCCTTCTGCCTTCATCAACCTGTCCAATGTGTTCACTGTGCTTTATATCAACACGGCATGTGATGTTTGGACAGAGTTGAGTTAGAGATAAATCCTCAGGGGGGAAAACCACGCAATACATTGTTTCCGCCCGGTTTCGAACCGGGGACCTTTCGCGTGTGAGGCGAACGTGATAACCACTACACTACTGAAACTGGTTGGTGTGTAACCCCTGTGATGCGTCGCATGCACTCAATCACCGGCGACTGCTTGTGCAGCACCGGGAGGACTTAACCCAACATTTGTGGGACTTTAACCACTTAACACTGTCTGCGGAACTCTGCCTACTGGACCGGCTGTATTTTATATATTGGACCCCGTAGTTGGACATGCTTCCCTCAGGATCTCTGTATAGTCCTGGTAAATACTGGAACACTGCCATCAGCCCGTTCACGAGCCAAAAGCATCACTGTAGAAGTCCTCGTTAGTATAGTGGACAGTATCTCCGCCTGTCACGCGGAAGACCGGGGTTTGATTCCCTGACGGGGAGAATTATGCTTTCTACCAGCAGCCCATTGTTTGCCACCTAAGAAAGGGGCTTCAAGCTAGCCCTACTCTCCAGCTGAGGTGAGGTGAGGAAAGGTTAACTCTCCGTACTTCAAAGGACGAAAAATAAAGGAAATGGACCAAGGAGAAGAAATTCATATATCCTAGGCAAAAGAACACGAGAAATTGGTATTGTGGGAGTGAAATTGTTAGTCCCTGTCAGCTGTACTTACCATCAAACCCCACACGATGGTTTACACAGTGCGCCAAACGTTGTGAGGTTGCCTGAGTGTTGGACTGGGCACAGTCTGATTGTTATACTCCTAGCAAGCTTAGAGCGACAGAGAATATTTCTGGACCTCTCCACAAGCTTTGAAGGACATCCTGGCCATGACTTCCGATTCTGCGTGCTGGTCATCTATATCAGTGTGACTAGCTACTCGAGACACCAGCATGGAGTTGGCGTGGAGAGATGACATTTACCAATTGATTGCTCCCTGCCGCCATAAGCAGATGTGTTCTGAGAGATTAACATATGGCTATGTAGTCGTCAGATGAGAGCAGATAGGTTCAAGGTTTGCCTCGGGGCCGATGCCCAGCGCCTCTTTTGCTCTCAACTTAGATGGACTTCCTGCATATAACCCAGGTGCCCTAAAATGCCATTGGTAATTGCTATTGGGCTACAAAAGGTGACCAGAATGCCTCTGAAAAGAGAGATGCTGTCCCTGCGTGAGGATTCAGCATTCAAGCGGACGTGTCCGCCAAAAGAGATTATCCACAGCGCAAAGGGCTCAGCCACCTGTTTCCGCCGAGTTTCGAACCGGGGACCTTTCGCGTGTTAGGCGAACGTGATAACCACTACACTACGGAAACTGACAAAAGGCTCGTTGTGGTCATTTTTCACGTAGTTGACCTGCTTTCTGAACTCCAACGCTTTAAATGCTGGACAACTGCTTATTCAGAGTTGACTTTTCTACCTACTGATGGTTATTCACCAAGAACAACAAAACTACCAAGCAGCAACAAACACCACATCATTCTGCACAAGTGACAAAATGGTTCCTTTCAGGATGAAAACAAAAGGGAATGGAAAGATTAGATGTAGGCAATACACTGCAGCTCAAATGGACATAACCATTGGAAATGGACGGGGTGAGTGAAGTTGCAGCTTCCTGGTTTTTGGCTTTTGCCTTCTGCCTTCATCAACCTGTCCAATGTGTTCACTGTGCTTTATATCAACACGGCATGTGATGTTTGGACAGAGTTGAGTTAGAGATGAATCCTCAGGGGGGAAAACCACGCAATACATTGTTTCCGCCCGGTTTCGAACCGGGGACCTTTCGCGTGTGAGGCGAACGTGATAACCACTACACTACGGAAACTGGTTGGTGTGAAACCCCTGTGATGCGTCGCATGCACTCAATGACCGGCGACTGCTTGTGCAGCACCGGGAGGACTTAACCCAACATTTGTGGGACTTTAACCACTTAACACTGTCTGCGGAACTCTGCCTACTGGACCGGCTGTATTTTATATATTGGACCCCGTAGTTGGACATGCTTCCCTCAGGATCTCTGTATAGTCCTGGTAAATACTGGAACACTGCCATCAGCCCGTTCACGAGCCAAAAGCATCACTGTAGAAGTCCTCGTTAGTATAGTGGACAGTATCTCCGCCTGTCACGCGGAAGACCGGGGTTTGATTCCCTGACGGGGAGAATTATGCTTTCTACCAGCAGCCCATTGTTTGCCACCTAAGAAAGGGGCTTCAAGCTAGCCATACTCTCCAGCTGAGGTGAGGTGAGGAAAGGTTAACTCTCCGTACTTCAAAGGACGAAAAATAAAGGAAATGGACCAAGGAGAAGAAATTCATATATCGTAGGCAAAAGAACACGAGAAATTGGTATTGTGGGAGTGAAATTGTTAGTCCCTGTCAGCTGTACTTACCATCAAACCCCACATGATGGTTTACACAGTGCGCCAAACGTTGTGAGGTTGCCTGAGTGTTGGACTGGGCACAGTCTGATTGTTATACTCCTAGCAAGCTTAGAGCGACAGAGAATATTTCTGGACCTCGCCACAAGCTTTGAAGGACATCCTGGCCATGACTTCCGATTCTGCGTGCTGGTCATCTATAACAGTGTGACTAGCTACTCGAGACACCAGCATGGAGTTGGCGTGGAGAGATGACATTTACCAATTGATTGCTCCCTGCCGCCATAAGCAGATGTGTTCTGAGAGATTAACATATGGCTATGTAGTCGTCAGATGAGAGCAGATAGGTTCAAGGTTTGCCTCGGGGCCGATGCCCAGCGCCTCTTTTGCTCTCAACTTAGATGGACTTCCTGCATATAACCCAGGTGCCCTAAAATGCCATTGGTAATTGCTATTGGGCTACAAAAGGTGACCAGAATGCCTCTGAAAAGAGAGATGCTGTCCCTGCGTGAGGATTCAGCATTCAAGCGGACGTGTCCGCCAAAAGAGATTATCCACAGCGCAAAGGGCTCAGCCACCTGTTTCCGCCGAGTTTCGAACCGGGGACCTTTCGCGTGTTAGGCGAACGTGATAACCACTACACTACGGAAACTGACAAAAGGCTCGTTGTGGTCATTTTTCACGTAGTTGACCTGCTTTCTGAACTCCAACGCTTTAAATGCTGGACAGCTGCTTATTCAGAGTTGACTTTTCTACCTACTGATGGTTATTCACCAAGAACAACAAAACTACCAAGCAGCAACAAACACCACATCATTCTGCACAAGTGACAAAATGGTTCCTTTCAGGATGAAAACAAAAGGGAATGGAAAGATTAGGTGTAGGCAATACACTGCAGCTCAAATGGACATAACCATTGGAAATGGACGGGGTGAGTGAAGTTGCAGCTTCCTGGTTTTTGGCTTTTGCCTTCTGCCTTCATCAACCTGTCCAATGTGTTCACTGTGCTTTATATCAACACGGCATGTGATGTTTGGACAGAGTTGAGTTAGAGATGAATCCTCAGGGGGGAAAACCACGCAATACATTGTTTCCGCCCGGTTTCGAACCGGGGACCTTTCGCGTGTGAGGCGAACGTGATAAGCACTACACTACGGAAACTGGTTGGTGTGAAACCCCTGTGATGCGTCGCATGCACTCAATGACCGGCGACTGCTTGTGCAGCACCGGGAGGACTTAACCCAACATTTGTGGGACTTTAACCACTTAACACTGTCTGCGAAACTCTGCCTACTGGACCGGCTGTATTTTATATATTGGACCCCGTAGTTGGACATGCTTCCCTCAGGATCTCTGTATAGTCCTGGTAAATACTGGAACACTGCCATCAGCCCGTTCACGAGCCAAAAGCATCACTGTAGAAGTCCTCGTTAGTATAGTGGACAGTATCTCCGCCTGTCACGCGGAAGACCGGGGTTGGATTCCCCGACGGGGAGAATTGTGCTTTCTACCAGCAGCCCATTGTTTGCCACCTAAGAAAGGGGCTTCAAGCTAGCCCTACTCTCCAGCTGAGGTGAGGTGAGGAAAGGTTAACTCTCCGTACTTCAAAGGACGAAAAATAAAGGAAATGGACCAAGGAGAAGAAATTCATATATCGTAGGCAAAAGAACACGAGAAATTGGTATTGTGGGAGTGAAATTGTTAGTCCCTGTCAGCTGTACTTACCATCAAACCCCACACGATGGTTTACACAGTGCGCCAAACGTTGTGAGGTTGCCTGAGTGTTGGACTGGGCACAGTCTGATTGTTATACTCCTAGCAAGCTTAGAGCGACAGAGAATATTTCTGGACCTCTCCACAAGCTTTGAAGGACATCCTGGCCATGACTTCCGATTCTGCGTGCTGGTCATCTATATCAGTGTGACTAGCTACTCGAGACACCAGCATGGAGTTGGCGTGGAGAGATGACATTTACCACCTGATTGCTCCCTGCCGCCATAAGCAGATGTGTTCTGAGAGATTAACATATGGCTATGTAGTCGTCAGATGAGAGCAGATAGGTTCAAGGTTTGCCTCGGGGCCGATGCCCAGCGCCTCTTTTGCTCTCAACTTAGATGGACTTCCTGCATATAACCCAGGTGCCCTAAAATGCCATTGGTAATTGCTATTGGGCTACAAAAGGTGACCAGAATGCCTCTGAAAAGAGAGATGCTGTCCCTGCGTGAGGATTCAGCATTCAAGCGGATGTGTCCGCCAAAAGAGATTATCCTCAGCGCAAAGGGCTCAGCCACCTGTTTCCGCCCGGTTTCGAACCGGGGACCTTTCGCGTGTTAGGCGAACGTGATAACCACTACACTACGGAAACTGACAAAAGGCTCTTTGTGGTCATTTTTCACGTAGTTGACCTGCTTTCTGAACTCCAACGCTTTAAATGCTGGACAACTGCTTATTCAGAGTTGACTTTTCTACCTACTGATGGTTATTCACCAAGAACAACAAAACTACCAAGCAGCAACAAACACCACATCATTCTGCACAAGTGACAAAATGGTTCTTTTCAGGATGAAAACAAAAGGGAATGGAAAGATTAGATGTAGGCAATACACTGCAGCTCAAATGGACATAACCATTGGAAATGGACGGGGTGAGTGAAGTTGCAGCTTCCCGGTTTTTGGCTTTTGCCTTCGGCCTTCATCAACCTGTCCAATGTGTTCACTGTGCTTTATATCAACACGACATGTGATGTTTGGACAGAGTTGAGTTAGAGATAAATCCTCAGGGGGGAAAACCACGCAATACATTGTTTCCGCCCGGTTTCGAACCGGGGACCTTTCGCGTGTGAGGCGAACGTGATAACCACTACACTACTGAAACTGGTTGGTGTGATGCGTCGCATGCACTCAATCACCGGCGACTGCTTGTGCAGCACCGGGAGGACTTAACCCAACATTTGTGGGACTTTAACCACTTAACACTGTCTGCGAAACTCTGCCTACTGGACCGGCTGTATTTTATATATTGGACCCCGTAGTTGGACATGCTTCCCTCAGGATCTCTGTATAGTCCTGGTAAATACTGGAACACTGCCATCAGCCCGTTCACGAGCCAAAAGCATCACTGTAGAAGTCCTCGTTAGTATAGTGGACAGTATCTCCGCCTGTCACGCGGAAGACCGGGGTTCGATTCCCCGACGGGGAGAATTATGCTTTCTACCAGCAGCCCATTGTTTGCCACCTAAGAAAGGGGCTTCAAGCTAGCCCTACTCTCCAGCTGAGGTGAGGTGAGGAAAGGTTAACTCTCCGTACTTCAAAGGACGAAAAATTAAGGAAATGGACCAAGGAGAAGAAATTCATATATCGTAGGCAAAAGAACACGAGAAATTGGTATTGTGGGAGTGAAATTGTTAGTCCCTGTCAGCTGTACTTACCATCAAACCCCACATGATGGTTTACACAGTGCGCCAAACGTTGTGAGGTTGCCTGAGTGTTGGACTGGGCACAGTCTGATTGTTATACTCCTAGCAAGCTTAGAGCGACAGAGAATATTTCTGGACCTCTCCACAAGCTTTGAAGGACATCCTGGCCATGACTTCCGATTCTGCGTGCTGGTCATCTATATCAGTGTGACTAGCTACTCGAGACACCAGCATGGAGTTGGCGTGGAGAGATGACATTTACCACCTGATTGCTCCCTGCCGCCATAAGCAGATGTGTTCTGAGAGATTAACATATGGCTATGTAGTCGTCAGATGAGAGCAGATAGGTTCAAGGTTTGCCTCGGGGCCGATGCCCAGCGCCTCTTTTGCTCTCAACTTAGATGGACTTCCTGCATATAACCCAGGTGCCCTAAAATGCCATTGGTAATTGCTATTGGGCTACAAAAGGTGACCAGAATGCCTCTGAAAAGAGAGATGCTGTCCCTGCGTGAGGATTCAGCATTCAAGCGGACGTGTCCGCCAAAAGAGATTATCCTCAGCGCAAAGGGCTCAGCCACCTGTTTCCGCCCGGTTTCGAACCGGGGACCTTTCGCGTGTTAGGCGAACGTGATAACCACTACACTACGGAAACTGACAAAAGGCTCTTTGTGGTCATTTTTCACGTAGTTGACCTGCTTTCTGAACTCCAACGCTTTAAATGCTGGACAACTGCTTATTCAGAGTTGACTTTTCTACCTACTGATGGTTATTCACCAAGAACAACAAAACTACCAAGCAGCAACAAACACCACATCATTCTGCACAAGTGACAAAATGGTTCTTTTCAGGATGAAAACAAAAGGGAATGGAAAGATTAGATGTAGGCAATACACTGCAGCTCAAATGGACATAACCATTGGAAATGGACGGGGTGAGTGAAGTTGCAGCTTCCTGGTTTTTGGCTTTTGCCTTCTGCCTTCATCAACCTGTCCAATGTGTTCACTGTGCTTTATATCAACACGACATGTGATGTTTGGACAGAGTTGAGTTAGAGATAAATCCTCAGGGGGGAAAACCACGCAATACATTGTTTCCGCCCGGTTTCGAACCGGGGACCTTTCGCGTGTGAGGCGAACGTGATAACCACTACACTACTGAAACTGGTTGGTGTGATGCGTCGCATGCACTCAATCACCGGCGACTGCTTGTGCAGCACCGGGAGGACTTAACCCAACGTTTGTGGGACTTTAACCACTTAACACTGTCTGCGAAACTCTGCCTACTGGACCGGCTGTATTTTATATATTGGACCCCGTAGTTGGACATGCTTCCCTCAGGATCTCTGTATAGTCCTGGTAAATACTGGAACACTGCCATCAGCCCGTTCACGAGCCAAAAGCATCACTGTAGAAGTCCTCGTTAGTATAGTGGACAGTATCTCCGCCTGTCACGCGGAAGACCGGGGTTCGATTCCCCGACGGGGAGAATTATGCTTTCTACCAGCAGCCCATTGTTTGCCACCTAAGAAAGGGGCTTCAAGCTAGCCCTACTCTCCAGCTGAGGTGAGGTGAGGAAAGGTTAACTCTCCGTACTTCAAAGGACGAAAAATTAAGGAAATGGACCAAGGAGAAGAAATTCATATATCGTAGGCAAAAGAACACGAGAAATTGGTATTGTGGGAGTGAAATTGTTAGTCCCTGTCAGCTGTACTTACCATCAAACCCCACACGATGGTTTACACAGTGCGCCAAACGTTGTGAGGTTGCCTGAGTGTTGGACTGGGCACAGTCTGATTGTTATACTCCTAGCAAGCTTAGAGCGACAGAGAATATTTCTGGACCTCGCCACAAGCTTTGAAGGACATCCTGGCCATGACTTCCGATTCTGCGTGCTGGTCATCTATATCAGTGTGACTAGCTACTCGAGACACCAGCATGGAGTTGGCGTGGAGAGATGACATTTACCACCTGATTGCTCCCTGCCGCCATAAGCAGATGTGTTCTGAGAGATTAACATATGGCTATGTAGTCGTCAGATGAGAGCAGATAGGTTCAAGGTTTGCCTCGGGGCCGATGCCCAGCGCCTCTTTTGCTCTCAACTTAGATGGACTTCCTGCATATAACCCAGGTGCCCTAAAATGCCATTGGTAATTGCTATTGGGCTACAAAAGGTGACCAGAATGCCTCTGAAAAGAGAGATGCTGTCCCTGCGTGAGGATTCAGCATTCAAGCGGACGTGTCCGCCAAAAGAGATTATCCTCAGCGCAAAGGGCTCAGCCACCTGTTTCCGCCCGGTTTCGAACCGGGGACCTTTCGCGTGTTAGGCGAACGTGATAACCACTACACTACAGAAACTGACAAAAGGCTCTTTGTGGTCATTTTTCACGTAGTTGACCTGCTTTCTGAACTCCAACGCTTTAAATGCTGGACAACTGCTTATTCAGAGTTGACTTTTCTACCTACTGATGGTTATTCACCAAGAACAACAAAACTACCAAGCAGCAACAAACACCACATCATTCTGCACAAGTGACAAAATGGTTCCTTTCAGGATGAAAACAAAAGGGAATGGAAAGATTAGATGTAGGCAATACACTGCAGCTCAAATGGACATAACCATTGGAAATGGACGGGGTGAGTGAAGTTGCAGCTTCCTGGTTTTTGGCTTTTGCCTTCTGCCTTCATCAACCTGTCCAATGTGTTCACTGTGCTTTATATCAACACGACATGTGATGTTTGGACAGAGTTGAGTTAGAGATAAATCCTCAGGGGGGAAAACCACGCAATACATTGTTTCCGCCCGGTTTCGAACCGGGGACCTTTCGCGTGTGAGGCGAACGTGATAACCACTACACTACTGAAACTGGTTGGTGTGATGCGTCGCATGCACTCAATCACCGGCGACTGCTTGTGCAGCACCGGGAGGACTTAACCCAACGTTTGTGGGACTTTAACCACTTAACACTGTCTGCGAAACTCTGCCTACTGGACCGGCTGTATTTTATATATTGGACCCCGTAGTTGGACATGCTTCCCTCAGGATCTCTGTATAGTCCTGGTAAATACTGGAACACTGCCATCAGCCCGTTCACGAGCCAAAAGCATCACTGTAGAAGTCCTCGTTAGTATAGTGGACAGTATCTCCGCCTGTCACGCGGAAGACCGGGGTTGGATTCCCCGACGGGGAGAATTGTGCTTTCTACCAGCAGCCCATTGTTTGCCACCTAAGAAAGGGGCTTCAAGCTAGCCCTACTCTCCAGCTGAGGTGAGGTGAGGAAAGGTTAACTCTCCGTACTTCAAAGGACGAAAAATTAAGGAAATGGACCAAGGAGAAGAAATTCATATATCGTAGGCAAAAGAACACGAGAAATTGGTATTGTGGGAGTGAAATTGTTAGTCCCTGTCAGCTGTACTTACCATCAAACCCCACACGATGGTTTACACAGTGCGCCAAACGTTGTGAGGTTGCCTGAGTGTTGGACTGGGCACAGTCTGATTGTTATACTCCTAGCAAGCTTAGAGCGACAGAGAATATTTCTGGACCTCGCCACAAGCTTTGAAGGACATCCTGGCCATGACTTCCGATTCTGCGTGCTGGTCATCTATATCAGTGTGACTAGCTACTCGAGACACCAGCATGGAGTTGGCGTGGAGAGATGACATTTACCACCTGATTGCTCCCTGCCGCCATTAGCAGATGTGTTCTGAGAGATTAACATATGGCTATGTAGTCGTCAGATGAGAGCAGATAGGTTCAAGGTTTGCCTCGGGGCCGATGCCCAGCGCCTCTTTTGCTCTCAACTTAGATGGACTTCCTGCATATAACCCAGGTGCCCTAAAATGCCATTGGTAATTGCTATTGGGCTACAAAAGGTGACCAGAATGCCTCTGAAAAGAGAGATGCTGTCCCTGCGTGAGGATTCAGCATTCAAGCGGACATGTCCGCCAAAAGACATTATCCACAGCGCAAAGGGCTCAGCCACCTGTTTCCGCCCGGTTTCGAACCGGGGACCTTTCGCGTGTTAGGCGAACGTGATAACCACTACACTACGGAAACTGACAAAAGGCTCTTTGTGGTCATTTTTCACGTAGTTGACCTGCTTTCTGAACTCCAACGCTTTAAATGCTGGACAACTGCTTATTCAGAGTTGACTTTTCTACCTACTGATGGTTATTCACCAAGAACAACAAAACTACCAAGCAGCAACAAACACCACATCATTCTGCACAAGTGACAAAATGGTTCCTTTCAGGATGAAAACAAAAGGGAATGGAAAGATTAGATGTAGGCAATACACTGCAGCTCAAATGGACATAACCATTGGAAATGGACGGGGTGAGTGAAGTTGCAGCTTCCTGGTTTTTGGCTTTTGCCTTCGGCCTTCATCAACCTGTCCAATGTGTTCACTGTGCTTTATATCAACACGACATGTGATGTTTGGACAGAGTTGAGTTAGAGATAAATCCTCAGGGGGGAAAACCACGCAATACATTGTTTCCGCCCGGTTTCGAACCGGGGACCTATCGCGTGTGAGGCGAACGTGATAACCACTACACTACGGAAACTGGTTGGTGTGTAACCCCTGTGATGCGTCGCATGCACTCAATCACCGGCGACTGCTTGTGCAGCACCGGGAGGACTTAACCCAACATTTGTGGGACTTTAACCACTTAACACTGTCTGCGATACTCTGCCTACTGGACCGGCTGTATTTTATATATTGGACCCCGTAGTTGGACATGCTTCCCTCAGGATCTCTGTATAGTCCTGGTAAATACTGGAACACTGCCATCAGCCCGTTCACGAGCCAAAAGCATCACTGTAGAAGTCCTCGTTAGTATAGTGGACAGTATCTCCGCCTGTCACGCGGAAGACCGGGGTTCGATTCCCCGACGGGGAGAATTATGCTTTCTACCAGCAGCCCATTGTTTGCCACCTAAGAAAGGGGCTTCAAGCTAGCCCTACTCTCCAGCTGAGGTGAGGTGAGGAAAGGTTAACTCTCCGTACTTCAAAGGACGAAAAATTAAGGAAATGGACCAAGGAGAAGAAATTCATATATCGTAGGCAAAAGAACACGAGAAATTGGTATTGTGGGAGTGAAATTGTTAGTCCCTGTCAGCTGTACTTACCATCAAACCCCACACGATGGTTTACACAGTGCACCAAACGTTGTGAGGTTGCCTGAGTGTTGGACTGGGCACAGTCTGATTGTTATACTCCTAGCAAGCTTAGAGCGACAGAGAATATTTCTGGACGTCTCCACAAGCTTTGAAGGACATCCTGGCCATGACTTCCGATTCTGCGTGCTGGTCATCTATATCAGTGTGACTAGCTACTCGAGACACCAGCATGGAGTTGGCGTGGAGAGATGACATTTACCACCTGATTGCTCCCTGCCGCCATAAGCAGATGTGTTCTGAGAGATTAACATATGGCTATGTAGTCGTCAGATGAGAGCAGATAGGTTCAAGGTTTGCCTCGGGGCCGATGCCCAGCGCCTCTTTTGCTCTCAACTTAGATGGACTTCCTGCATATAACCCAGGTGCCCTAAAATGCCATTGGTAATTGCTATTGGGCTACAAAAGGTGACCAGAATGCCTCTGAAAAGAGAGATGCTGTCCCTGCGTGAGGATTCAGCATTCAAGCGGACATGTCCGCCAAAAGACATTATCCACAGCGCAAAGGGCTCAGCCACCTGTTTCCGCCCGGTTTCGAACCGGGGACCTTTCGCGTGTTAGGCGAACGTGATAACCACTACACTACGGAAAATGACAAAAGGCTCTTTGTGGTCATTTTTCACGTAGTTGACCTGCTTTCTGAACTCCAACGCTTTAAATGCTGGACAACTGCTTATTCAGAGTTGACTTTTCTACCTACTGATGGTTATTCACCAAGAACAACAAAACTACCAAGCAGCAACAAACACCACATCATTCTGCACAAGTGACAAAATGGTTCCTTTCAGGATGAAAACAAAAGGGAATGGAAAGATTAGATGTAGGCAATACACTGCAGCTCAAATGGACATAACCATTGGAAATGGACGGGGTGAGTGAAGTTGCAGCTTCCTGGTTTTTGGCTTTTGCCTTCTGCCTTCATCAACCTGTCCAATGTGTTCACTGTGCTTTATATCAACACGACATGTGATGTTTGGACAGAGTTGAGTTAGAGATAAATCCTCAGGGGGGAAAACCACGCAATACATTGTTTCCGCCCGGTTTCGAACCGGGGACCTTTCGCGTGTGAGGCTACCGTGATAACCACTACACTACGGAAACTGGTTGGTGTGTAACACCTGTGATGCGTCGCATGCACTCAATCACCGGCGACTGCTTGTGCAGCACCGGGAGGACTTAACCCAACATTTGTGGGACTTTAACCACTTAACACTGTCTGCGAAACTCTGCCTACTGGACCGGCTGTATTTTATATATTGGACCCCGTAGTTGGACATGCTTCCCTCAGGATCTCTGTATAGTCCTGGTAAATACTGGAACACTGCCATCAGCCCGTTCACGAGCCAAAAGCATCACTGTAGAAGTCCTCGTTAGTATAGTGGACAGTATCTCCGCCTGTCACGCGGAAGACCGGGGTTCGATTCCCCGACGGGGAGAATTATGCTTTCTACCAGCAGCCCATTGTTTGCCACCTAAGAAAGGGGCTTCAAGCTAGCCCTACTCTCCAGCTGAGGTGAGGTGAGGAAAGGTTAACTCTCCGTACTTCAAAGGACGAAAAATTAAGGAAATGGACCAAGGAGAAGAAATTCATATATCGTAGGCAAAAGAACACGAGAAATTGGTATTGTGGGAGTGAAATTGTTAGTCCCTGTCAGCTGTACTTACCATCAAACCCCACACGATGGTTTACACAGTGCGCCAAACGTTGTGAGGTTGCCTGAGTGTTGGACTGGGCACAGTCTGATTATTATACTCCTAGCAAGCTTAGAGCGACAGAGAATATTTCTGGACCTCTCCACAAGCTTTGAAGGACATCCTGGCCATGACTTCCGATTCTGCGTGCTGGTCATCTATATCAGTGTGACTAGCTACTCGAGACACCAGCATGGAGTTGGCGTGGTGAGATGACATTTACCACCTGATTGCTCCCTGCCGCCATAAGCAGATGTGTTCTGAGAGATTAACATATGGCTATGTAGTCGTCAGATGAGAGCAGATAGGTTCAAGGTTTGCCTCGGGGCCGATGCCCAGCGCCTCTTTTGCTCTCAACTTAGATGGACTTCCTGCATATAACCCAGGTGCCCTAAAATGCCATTGGTAATTGCAATTGGGCTACAAAAGGTGACCAGAATGCCTCTGAAAAGAGAGATGCTGTCCCTGCGTGAGGATTCAGCATTCAAGCGGACATGTCCGCCAAAAGACATTATCCACAGCGCAAAGGGCTCAGCCACCTGTTTCCGCCCGCTTTCGAACCGGGGACCTTTCGCGTGTTAGGCGAACGTGATAACCACTACACTACGGAAACTGACAAAAGGCTCTTTGTGGTCATTTTTCACGTAGTTGACCTGCTTTCTGAACTCCAACGCTTTAAATGCTGGACAACTGCTTATTCAGAGTTGACTTTTCTACCTACTGATGGTTATTCACCAAGAACAACAAAACTACCAAGCAGCAACAAACACCACATCATTCTGCACAAGTGACAAAATGGTTCCTTTCAGGATGAAAACAAAAGGGAATGGAAAGATTAGATGTAGGCAATACACTGCAGCTCAAATGGACATAACCATTGGAAATGGACGGGGTGAGTGAAGTTGCAGCTTCCTGGTTTTTGGCT
>CM036543.1:4039804-4137846 GCA_020745685.1 Tautogolabrus adspersus | reverse complement strand
TTATGAAAAAGTTGAAATTTTGTTGTCGTTAAAAAATTGAAAAAAACGCAACACCCCCCCCTCCCCCCCCCCCCCTATGAATAAATTGAAAAATACGCAACACCCCCCCCCCCCCCCCTTATGAAAAAGTTGAAATTTCGTTGTCGTTAAAAAATTGAAAAAAACGCAACACCCCCCCCTTACGAATAAATTGAAAAATACGCAACACCCCCCCCTTATGAAAAAGTTGAAATTTTGTTGTCGTTAAAAAATTGAAAAAAACGCAACTATTCTGTCCCCTTCGTCCGTTAGGTCTGAACTACGTGACAGGTAGCTAAACAGATGTGTTGGCTTCTTGAAAAGGTTAAATAAAAACTCAGACGTTGAAGTAAAGTTGAGGCTGTTTACTTGTTTGTCTTCTTTGTCATAAGAATCCTTACAAGGTAATTCCAGACACGATCTGTGAAACTGGAAGAAATATACAAAATAATAAATGTTCATAATGTATAAAAGAGCATGAAAAGGTAATTACTTATGTATACATTCAACATACTGTAACTGTACACATTGCAAAAATGTTTTTAGCAAAGTAACTTAAAATCACTTCTATCAAAGAATTAAACAACAAAATATCCTTAAATATATGTACAGAAATATCAAAGGACTAAATTAAACTTGCAAACAAAGCTTTCCTGCAGCTCAACACAGCCAGATGCAACGGATTGTGAAAAGATCTTCTTCCGTGTAATGTCTCCATCTGTCTGTACACTGACATAGTGGACTCATGTATACTGTCGTCTAGTAGAAAAAAAAATGGCATTACAACCCACAAGAAACAGTTATCACTAGTTATTACTTACCCATCCAGTTAGTCCACTGTTCACTTCCATGTTGTTGATCCTGCAGCAGTCATAGATGGTAAATTTGGATAAAAGCGTCTACCAAATACCTAACATTAACCATAACCAGCGGTGGCTGCACAACACTGCCATCTACTGGTTGATCAGGGGAGGGTGTATTCGCATTCAAATTCGGGGGGTATTTATTTGTGGATTGCAGTGTGCGGTAAGAATGTCTCAAAATTACTTCATCGAGAGAAAAGCCCAAAAGCGATCCACAAATGCAGAATCCACACAAAGTCAAGCATATTTATTTTCAAATCTCAAAAATATATTTACAAATACTCGTTTATTTATACAAATTAGTTTATTTATTTGTATGTCACGTTTTATATTTGTATTTGTATGTATATAAATGTATGCATATTTATACACATCATTTCGATATGTATAAATCTTTTTGAGACAATTCTATCTCCATATTTGCCTGACAGTAGGAGGGAAATCAGTTTGTGAGATGGATAGTGGGGGTCCATTATGATGCTGGAGGCCTAGATATGGAAGAGGAACAAACCCATCAAAAAGACTGCAAGCTTACAGTATATAGTTATACAGAGTTATACAGACTCTGCCTATGTATGTCTAGAAATAGAGATCAGAGTGACACCAAATTTAAACTGGATGTTCAATAAAAGTTCTTACTAACAATTAAAGAAAAGTGTCATCACTACCGTTGTCCATTTTGTTCACTTAAGGACAAATTAATTATAGGCAATGAATGAGACCAAATTCAAAAGCATGTCTGTTACTGTCTGTCATTTGTAAATTAGGGACCCGCATCACCCAAACATGATCCCTACCAGAGACTTTTATCCAAGGGTGTCGGAGCATCACATTTTAATTTTTGTGTTCTGATGTATTATCAACCAGTTTGTCAGGAAACTGCCTTCATTTGTGTACAGTAAAAACCCATTTTACCCATGATTTCATTTAAATAACAGATGTCTGGCTTGTACTTTATACATTTTTTCATTTCGAATGACATACGTGGTAGACACTTTTGAACATCCAGATTTTAACCTAAAGGCGTTGTAGGTAAGCTGAAGGCTTATCACCTGCAGCTTGTCACAAAAAAGCACTGAAAGAAGTGACAGAAGCATTCAGTAGTGCGACAGTCAAAGACAACATGCATTTTATCTGAGCAGTAACTGAAGATACAAAAGTCATAATTCACAGTCTATGTGAGAAGACGATTGGCTGGTGGAGATACCAGAAAATGATAACATTGTAAAATTAAAATTAAAAACAGAGATGGACATTACTTTAAGGGTTCATTCAGTAAACTGCCACAGCGCACTCAACTGGTCCCAATAAAGAAAATATGCATTACCAGTCCTGGTGGCAAGTACACTCTATAAGCCACAGTTACTGGCCACAAGTCAGTAAAGGACAGAAATAAAGGTACTGGATAACTATCATAACAGGTCCCTATGCTAAAAATCTGCTTGGAGGTAGTAGGCCTATTGCCAAAAGGTTGGGTTTGGTTAGAGAGTGGATGGCATCAACACAGTCATGTTAGAGGGTGTGTTTGGGGATGTAGGTCTGCTTAACTGCAATCCAGTTAAAATTTAACTGAAACCTGATGCAGAGCCATACTCCCTGACAACGCCACGCAGAGTTCCATTTCCCTTTCTGCCCAAAGTCGAGGCAGATCCTAAGCATATGTTTTCCCAAGCATAATAGAGGAGGTCACTGAGCCCATCGATTGGTGAGAAGCAGAGACCAAGTGGGGGTGTGTGTCGATCTCAAATGTCTCAACACATAGACATTTGAGACACACATATTATAACAAATAGCATGTATAACAAAACCCACAAACTACTTAACTAAACTAAGTAATAAACTCAATAATTACAAACACACCCCAGTCATTTTCTTAAAATCTTCTAGCTCTTGAGTTTCCCTCATTTCCTCATTTCCTGGTTCAAGGGCGAGTGAGTGAGTTCATTTGAAATAAGAAGCTTGAGGTGTTATATTCCCCATTTAAAGGTGTTCAGTCATTGCTTAGTTTAGATACTCAAAGTTCCTTCAATGTCTGTGAAAATTGTGATAGGCCTACCTGAATACCTCTAAAATGGAACATTTACACCAACATGAAATCATTTGATTTATATAGATCCAGCATAAAAAAAATGCATATAGAAAATAGATAAAAAAAACATTTGCAGATTTTGTTTAAATATATTTAAATAAATTAGATTCATTTGACGGTCAGGGCATCTCGTATCATCCTGTATATATTAGTGTTTTTTCCTTTTCTTTAAATTGAATTTATACATTCAAAACAACAAGTCAAAAGAGTTTTGAGTTAGTAAAATCTCTTTGGGCTATTTTTCCAGAAAGTATCATCTTAAAGGCTGATCTAAACCAACTGTAAAACAAAGCATAAATAAATGGATTCAGCATTGAATTTGACAATGTAAGCCAGTTAAGTGTTTCAATTACAGCAACTGGTGTGACATTGTAAGTTAAAGGCTGAAAAATCATACAAAGAAAGTATGGAGTCCAACATACGAGAAAAACTCCCATAACAATAGCCAGCGTTTTGGTGGCCTTTCTCTCCATCTTACGGACAGTGGCTCCAGCCTTTGTGTTCTGAATGTTGTTTGCCTGTCTTTGTGCAACAAGGAAAATGTTAAGGTAGATACAGAGCATTATGATAACTGGGATATAAAAGGAAAAAATACATGCTAGGGTGGTTAATATTAGAGCATCAATTAAACAACTTTCCTCACATTTCCCCTGATTAAAACCTGCTATTATGATGCCAATTCCAATTAGACCAGCGACTCCCCAGCTCACCAGAATCATAAACCCAACTACATGATTATTAACTTTACTTTTATAAATCAGGGGCTGACACACTGCGTAATATCTATCAATAGAAATACAGCACAAGTTCAAAATGGAAGCTGTACTCAGTTTTACATCAAAACTTCCTCTTATTTTACAAAATAAACTTTCGTAATACCAACAGGAAGTCACTGTAAAAGCCATGCTGAAAGGAAAGACTAAAACACCAACAAGCAGGTCAGCCACAGACAGAGAGAGGATAAGATAGTTTGTTGGAGAGTGTAGCTGTTTGAAGTAAATAATGGAGATAACTACAAGAAGGTTTCCACATATTGTGACAACAGACAATGAACCAAGGAAAACATATAATAAAATGCATACTACTGAAGGGTGGTTTGAAAATGCATACGTTGTATTATAGGATACGTAGCAGGGATGTATGTCATTACCAGTGAAAGTCCTTTTGACAGCCTCTTCTGGCTCCATGCTTCTAGATTCACCTTAAAAAAAAAGCTTTCCAATGTTAGCAATTTACATGAACAAAAACTTAAGACTTAAAGGGATACTTCACCCGTTGAAACATGAATCTGTAGTGACATTGGGTCATATATGTAGTAGAAATGTGAAATAAATTTTGAAATTGGTGCCTTCTTGACCGAGAAAAGGCAAAAAGTGTATTTTTGCCTTTTCTCTGCAAAGACACATCTCCCAGAATGCACAGCACCGCAGGACACTCCCGCTGAAGGAGAGTTGCATTCATGTGGTATCGGAAAAATGAGATTCCAAGTTGTAAAATGCAAATGAAATACCTGCTCAAGTCGGTTTTGTGTTTTGTTAACATATTTTTTATTCATGCACGTATTGCACATCAACTTTTTGCTTAAATATAACTTGACTATAAGATTTCTCCGAGTTGGGAAGTCGGAAGAATGACTTCCCAACTCGGAAACTTAAACCACCCGAGCAGCACCTGAATGCAGCATTACTCGCGGATATTTAATAATAATAATACAGCAGTTTCCACAACTGATTCAGAGATTTCTTCCATAAGGAATTGGCAACTTGGAAATTCCTGGAAGAAAACAGACTATATGTCTGTGTCCATAGGCAAACAGTGACAGCACCGACAACACAAGTCTGCCCCGGCTCCTTCTTTTCTCTCACAGCCGCGGACCTAGCCAGCTAGGCTAGCTAGCCTGCCTGTCGGCACTCAGCAGCAAGCTCGCCGCTATATTGCGGCTCGTAGAAAGAACCACAAACATCCGATTCAAGCACAAGACCTTCAAAATCCCCTTCAGTCATATCAGTTTGAAGTTGAAACATAAGTTTTTCTTCATTCTCGGTCCTTCAGCGTTATCCATAGAGACACCCAGCTTGAGCCGGGTCCCTGTTTAGCCGCTGTCTGTATGCAGAAGGCACCTGGCAGCAATATTGCGGGCGGCTCGTAGAAAGAGCCACGAACATCCGATTCAAGCACAAGACCTTCAAAATCCCCTTCATCCATATCAGTTTGAAGTTGAAACATACTTTTTTCACCATTGTCGGCAGATATTAGATTTCTAAATAGAGCCTGGTAGCATAGCCTTCAAGCAAGATGGCGGATGTTAAGTTTCGATTCTGGCAGTGAAGCCCCGCCCACTGATCTGTGATAGGTCTGTAGCTTCAGTGGTTGAAAACATGAGGAATTAGCAATGTAGTTTATCCCTGCTAACCACAACATCCGCGAGTGACGCAATATGACGATTTTTGCGTCTATTGCGGAGGCATCTCAGAAAAGAAAATACAGATTTTTCCCGTCTCAGGGGGAAATGAGGGCTGGATGCAAGACCATTCAATAAAAACACAAGTTTACTACTGATACAAAGCTTAATGCAAATGGGTGAAGTATCCCTTTAACATTTCTAAAGACAAAGACATTAAGTTGTAAAGAACCAAAGACATTACATTGAAAAAACAAAAGTGTTAACAACATTTCATTGTAGACACTCAAGTTAGCCGATCAGTGTTGATTTGTTTCTGTGTTCAACCAGTCACTGATCACAACCTTGGGACTTGACAGTTAAATAAACAACTCCCATCTTATTGCCATAGTTACCTGGGTGTGTGTGTTCTTTTGAGTCTAGAACCATGTTTCCAAAGTTACTTTTGAACACTTTTGTACTCTATACAGATGCACTACACTCTCCAAACCGCTACTTACTTGTGCTAGATTTCTCCTGAAAAATATGTCAATTCCTTTATTCTGTGGCTGTGTCCGAAATCACTACTTTTACCCTACTCCCTACTCACTTTATAGTTATATGTAGTGGGCTATAGAGTGCACTCACTCAGCAAAATCAAAAAACATCTCGAATACTACTCGCTCCCTCGCCGGCCGAAACTCATTTATTCATTCTCACAGACTCTGGTCTTGTGTCTGTCATCATCATTGACGATTTTTTACTTTTTAACAGATCGTAGATTTCAGTAAAAACGCTCAAATATGAACTTAATTGTGTTTCTATGTTCACGCTGGTCGCTCCTCGTCTGTCTGAGAGCAGTCAAGTCAAACGCCACTCGTAAACTCGCTGCTTGTAAAAATCTATAGTGTTGTGGTACTCGAAATCGGTCTTGGTCTCAACACAGGTCACAAGACCACTTTTAGAAGGTCTCAGTCTCGTCTCGGAATCTAAAGCATTTTTACTCGGTCTGGACGGACTCCGGATTTTAAGTCAAGACCGCTCAAGACCACCACTGATCAGCTTTTTTTCAAGGTCATTACTAAGATTAGAAAGAAATGCCTCTTTCTAAGAGAACAAATAACTTCAATTCATTGATAATTGGATTTGTATCCCCTGGGTACAGCAGCAACCTTCCCGCTGTTACGGTCTAAGTGAGGGACATGCCTGCTGCACACAAGATGATGATTTGTCATTGACATTTTTGGTCTTGGTCTTGTCTCGGTCTCCCCCTGCCCTGGTCTTGGTCTTGTCTTGGTCTCGGAGCACTCTGGTATCAGGTATGCTTGGTCTTGGTTAGTGTGGTCTTGACTACAACACTAGTGGACTATATAGGGTATGATCATGCTCACTCAGAATTGGGACACCACTACAAAATGGTGTGTTCACTTTAAAGTTAATAGGGAGTGATTTTGGACACAGCCTGTGGTATTTTACATATACAACTGGGTTCTTTGGAAATAAAGATTTACACATAATAATACAAAATGAGGGTGTTCATACCTGAAACTGACAAAACTTTGTGAAACTGCACATATTTGAATCCCATCATTAATAGTCAATACACTTCAACAGTTCAAAAAAGATTGGCCTTTAGAAGAAAATTATTCAAAAAGAGAAACCATTTCATATGCAGACACATGCACATAAAATGTACTGAGACAATAACCTGGGTTTCCCTTACGACCAGTGCTTTCAAACTAATTTCTTTTCCACACAGATTGTTACTTGGATGAAACTATTACCCATTCAGAAACAACTGTTCTCTACTTCTTGGGCTACCATCGCAAGGGGAAGACTGCTGTGCTGAAAATCTTCTCTTTACATAATGCACACAGCTGGACCTAAAGATGGTACACATCCTTTTTTTTCCAATTCACTTCAGGTGCTTTGGTTGCTATAAAAAAAGAAATCCTGTCTTGATACCAAATAATTGTCAGTAGTGAAATGGTTGAGACAGATGTTTTTTGAAGCAGGCGACTGGGGTAAAAGGCCTGACTAAAACATTTACATGTCCAGCTTTTAGGTTATAGTGTCCATTTGTAGTCTTTTATCTGAAGGACATTAAACTATTTCTTGAACAAGGATTATTCACGCAAATTGATGAAAAATAGAATACAACTAAAAATAGAAACGAAAGAATGCGCAATAATAGCAAAACATTAAAACCACATATTTAATTAAAAATGGCACAAAAACAAAAAACTGAGAAATGTAAGTGTTTTTAGGAAAGTATATAGAATCTCACTCTACTCATATTTAAACAATTGTCTTTGTGCTTTTTGGTTTAAAATGGGGTTTTCAATTTTTCGCAAATTATCCCATTTTGTTTTCTAATTACATTTAACACAGTGTCCCAACTTGTTTGTAAAAAGGATTGTAAGAAGAATTGTGTATTGGTTTTTTTCTTACTTACTTCAGGCTGATAGTATTGCATCATAGCAAAAGGACGCTGCAGGCCCAGAAACCCTGCTTCTCTTCATAGCGATGGAGGGTTGCATTTGTTTGTACATTTATGTACAGTCTGGGTTGACCGTAAAAATCAAATTGCTATTTGGATAAATAAAGTTGTATGAATCTGAATCTTTTCACCAAAGATCTGTTTTGTTGTCTTATATATTGATTTATATAAGTTGTATGTGACAATTAGGACAACAATGGAAATGTTGGTTTTAAATTTCATTAACTTGCATCTCACTTGACCATGCTCCTTGGCTTTGCTGTGCCCAAGAATGTAACAATTGGAATACTGTTTATAAGGGGATAAGCCCCATCATAGTCTGAGTTGATATTAACCTGGGCTTTTAGGTTGAACTAAAAATTATATTCAATAGAGGTTAGAATGCATGCTGAAAAACTTACAAAATGTGTCAATGTGTCAAAGCGAAATAGTGGCATTACATAACAGAAAGACCTTCAGAAATAAATCTGTAATTGATTATTGTTTTTCTGGTATAGCTAATCCGTTTTGCCCTGCGATGCTTCTCTAGTTAGGTTTTAGTTTGTATATACGTATGTTGTAGGTATGATTCAAAAGTGTGATCTATGCAGTTTTCTATAAGCTGTCAGGTATTTATAGAGACTGTTTTGACAGTTTGTGTTTTGTTTTACCTCTTCATTTATGACCTATCGGCTGTGGATTAATGGACAGGTTGTTCATCTCAAAAACAAAAGGGTGTGGAGTTCCAAGCAGCTACAGTTACATGAAGTGCCCTTAGGCAACGCAAAATGGTCCTGCTGCTTCCTTAGCAGCATGTGAATGGAAAAGTAATTTTGGGCAGTCTTTATGTGTGTAACTGTGATGTGAATGGGTGGATGTGACAGCTTGTTTAAAAGTGCTTTGAGAGGTCAGAAAACTAGAAACCTGCTATTCAAGTCCAAGTCCATTTACAATAAGTCTTAACCCTGACTCTATAATTATATATTAAAAGAATATATGAATTTATTTTCTGCCATTTTTTTCTGTGAGTGATGTTGTTCCTCAGCTGTTGTTATTCCAGCTTGTAAATTGTTAGCAAGTTTTTCACAATTAATCATTACATAATTGCCTGTTGACAATTTCATATTTTGCAAATACAAAGCACCTATGGGACCAAGCAGAGCGCTGTGCGTGCACCACCAGAGACACAAGTCATTCACACCTCTAATAGGATGATGCAGCATTTACCATCATATTGCATCAGACCTTAAACTGTGAAGGACAAACATTAAGAAAGTTGTCATTTATGACCAAGTAAAATAACTTCATCTGGAAGTTCCAAGCACACATTCAGGTGTTAAATAACTTAAAAACCTGTTCTTGTTTTTTCCCAAACCATCTTATACAAAGAAGATGACCTGATTAGTTAGCGGGGGAGGGGACAGGTAAGAGACTGCAGGGTTTGTTAATGATCCTGATAGCCTGTGGAAAAATGTATTTTAGCATTCTGCTTGATTTAGCAGGAATGCACCGATACCTTTTGCCTATGGAGATAGAATTGTCTCAAAAAGATTTATACATATCGAAATGATATGTATACATATGCATACATTTATATATATACAAATACAAATATACAAATGTAAAAACGTGACATACAAATAAATAAACTAATTTGTATAAATAAACGTGTATTTGTAAATATATTTTCTAGATTTGAAAATAAATATGCCTGACTTTGTGTGGATTCTGTTTCTTGTGGGTTGTAATGCCATTTTGTTATCTACTAGACGACAGTATACATGAGTCCACTATGTCAGTGTACAGACAGATGTCACTGTCAGATGACATCTATGACTGCAGCAGGACTCAGCATTGATTTCAATTGATTGATAATTGATGTCAATTAGTCTATTAGAATCAGGATGATGATGATGAACATGGATGAAGCTAAAGATCAAGGATCTACTCAAAGTATTACTAAGGGACAGGGGACTAGCTGCTAGCTGGCAGACGTCATGTCAACATCGGTAACATCTGACAGTCTCCATCAACATAATGTTTGAAGGTATGGTAGGTGTTGATGTTTGGTCTTCCATATCCTCAAATGTTTTGCAAAATAACTGTTTTGAACTATGGAGAACATGATAAGCTGGCCGGTAGGAACGCTGCAAGTTCCGCCTTCACAATAGAATTGCTCCAGGCCTGTAGGGGAGCTCTGTAGAGCTGTTCATTTACGGGAAAGAGCAGAACGTTTTTTTTAGATAGGGAAGTTGTTGAACGACACAGAATAACATCAATATTAATGAAACACAGATATTAAAGCACTCTTAGCGCTGAGCTGCTTGTGTTAGCAGGCTAATCTTTGCACACTTTGGTTAGCTCGTAGCTTCACATTGCACTAAACACACTTAGGCCCCGTGTCCATCTAGCCTTTTTTTCTCAGCGCCAGCTTTTTTCAGTTGTTTTCAATGGGTAGAGAGCGTTTGCAGTAGCAAGCGGCCGCCTGGATGAAAAGCATAGCGTACAGCGTCTTTTAAACAAGCGCTCTGCCATTTTTGTGCAGCCGCTCCGAGCGCTCAAGTTGAAAATCTTTCAACTTTTCAGAAAGGCGCTGTTGACGTCACCAGCGCTTATTTCAAAATGTATGATATTCCCCGTATTTTAGCCTCCTACGGATCGTGTCTTGTACCCGCATCCTCTTTGCTACGTGTCTGCTGGGGCAAAATGTGGTAAAAAGTAACGGAGCAGTGTTGGTCATACAGCGACCGTTGTCAACAAACTGTTGTCATAGAGAAAGGACGGACATGCAGCGCATTTCTTCTCATCGAACAAACGCTTCATGCACACATTCCCGAGCGCACAGCCAGCGCTTTTCTGCCCAGAAAAAACGCTAGGTGGACACGGGGCCTAACTTGACATCCAAATAAGCAGTGTGTAGGCTATGTTATCCTTCTGTTTTCTAGTCCTTGGCTTAGACAGCTTATACGCAAGGCCAACCTGTCAGTGTAAACATGATGTAAACACGGCGCCGACAACAGTACAGCTGGCGGGACTTGCGCTTCTCACTCATTGTAGACAGTCATGGCTCTGAGAGACATTTACACAGGATATACTGTACTTGATTTCTGCTGTATTTATGTGTCAAATGTTGCATATACAGTACTTCCTTTAAATGATCAAAACGCAACTCAACACCATACAATTAGCACTCCATCAATAAACAAAATTGTTGATAACAGAGTCCTCATCTGCAGTCAACCGCCTTGGTAACACTATTGCTTTATTTGAATTTTCTATACTTTATTAATCCCTGAGAGAAATTCTGGTTTTACACTGTTATTACCTGAATCACACACATGCACAAACAGGACCTGTGGACATGTGTTAGTGGAGAGATGCCAGAGTGGGGCTGCTACACACTGCTACGCAGGGAGCGCACCAGAGCAGTTGGGGGTTCAGTGCCTTGCTTAAGGGCACATCAGCAGTGCTCAGTCAGTGCCCTGGCACCTCTCCAGCTACCAGACCAACTTCCACATTATGGTCCGCATCGGGACTCGAACCGGCCACCCTCTGGTTCCCAACCCAAGACTGAGCTACTGCCGCCCCTTACTTCTTCAACTTCCTCTTCAAAAGTTTTAATGGTGGTAGATTGGAAATTTGGACAACCCACCCTATAACACAACAGCAAATACTATTACTGAATCCTAAGACACATACTGTTAGTGTCTCATGTGACCAGGAAACATCTAATTGGATATCTAATGTATGTGTTCATTCAGTTAATGAGATGAGGTCTGATCAAAACCGTGCAAAGTCGAAAGGTTTTTGTGTCGTGGCACAGTGACAAAGTCACACAACACTGTCCATGAATTGACAGTATTGGAGTATTCCAAGGTAAGAGAATATTGAATGAAAATGAGGTCTTCTTTCTGGAAAAAAGATGCTGTAGTTTCTTTTACATGCTACACAATATGATATTCTTTTGAATGTTTTTAATGAAAGAACTTTTTTTTTAAATCAAGAAGCATGGAACCAAAGTTGAACGAGACCTTTGTCATCGATAACATAAATCTCTGCAATGATTTGGATAACACAACTTATATATTTACAAGTAACCCTGGCATAATGTGTGTATTTGCATATATTTTCCTCTGTCTATTATCCATTACCACAATATGTGGAAACCTTCTTGTGACAATCTCTGTCATTTATTTCAGACAGCTTCACAGCCCTACTAACTATCTCATCTTTTCTCTGGCAGTAGCTGACTTGCTTGTGGGAGTATTAGTCTTTCCTTTGAGCATGACATTTACTGTTACCTCATGTCTTTATCATGAACATTTATTTTGTAAAATTAGAGACAGCTTAGATGTTACTCTTTGCACATCTTCTATTCTGAATTTATGTTGTATTTCCATAGACAGATATTATGCAGTGTGTGAGCCTTTGACATATAGAACTAAAATAAGTGTTCATGTTACTCTGCTCATGATTGCGATGAGCTGGTGTATTTCTGGCCTGATTGGAATTGGTATCATAATTGCAGGATTCAGCCAAGGAACATGTGCAGAAATGTGCTCCATTAAAATTGTAATAGCAAACACTATGGGGCCTGTTTTATCATTTTATCTTCCAGCCTTCATAATGCTCTGTATCTACCTGAAGATATTTATTGTTGCTCAGAAACAAGTGAATAGCATCCAGAGCGTGACCTGCCGACGTAAAAGGTCTGGCACAACTGTCAGTAAGATAGAGAGAAAGGCAACTATAACTCTGGCTATTGTTATGGGAGTTTTTCTCCTATGTTTAACTCCTTACTTTCTTTGTGTCATATTTCAGCCTTTGTCTCATAATCCCCCTTCAGTCCTCGTGATTGAAACACTTAATTGGCTCACATTGTCAAATTCAATGCTGAATCCTTTTATATATGCTTTCTTTTACAGTTGGTTCAGATCAGCTTTCAAAATGATCATTTCTGGAAAAATATTTCAAGGAGATTGTGCTAACTCAAAATTGTAATAATTATTTTATGTTGGCCTAAATTTTGATAAGGATGAAATGTGAACAATGGTTTGAGAAATACAAAATACATTTTTGCACTTTAAATATTTAAATACAATTATTTTAATAAATCCCAATTTCCTCACTTAACTTAAAAAACTATTGGAACTGGCTTGCACTAAAAGCCTTTAGTTTAGTACACAGTATACAGCAACATTTAAGTCATGAGTTTACCTGGTAAATGTGTCACATGACCCTTTTCTAACAGGAAGTATTTGTCAGGTCACATAACCAAGTCATTTGTGTTGTTCATTTAATTGTGTGTTCCTCAGCCACACGAAAAAATGATGTGTCAAAACTTTGATACTTGATATTCAAACAAAATTTATACATTTTGATATCAAAGTCAAATGTAGTCTTTTCAATGTTAAACTCAATCTTCATTAGGAACAGCTTGCTGTGGAAAGGGCTGCAGTCCTGCTACAGCAGCTGAAAATATTGATAATAACAAAACTGAAATAATTTCAGCCTATCTTCAAATGCTTTTTTGTAATTAGTACTATACGCTGTAAACTACGAAGGTTGATTAGGTGTCAATGATAGTGCCCTGGGTTTCAGTTTTCCGAATAAATTTTAGTTAATGTCAAGCCCATAGGTGGAAATGGGGCAGGTAAAAGTCAGAAGAGATGGCTACCCTCTCCCATTTAAAAAGAAAATCTACTTGGTGTTTTGATCCAGGGAATATACATTTAAGACTGTGACTTAAGTGTGTTCATTAATCAATAAAGCAACCTATCAATCTGTACTTGTGTAGTACCAGTTCATGTTACTGTATCTCAAGACACTCAACCACATAATCCTGTGCCCTTGAACACACCACACATCAGGTTACAGCTTATACAGCCAAGAAGGCCTGACACGTGGGATCGACATTCACCAAAGTAGCATTTCTGTGTCCTTGGTGTCATCTTTAGTGGCTATACATGTAGATATGGAAGAGGAACAAACCCATCAAAAAGGCTTGAGTTCTGAGACACCTCTATCTGAGGTAGAACAAAACAAAGTGTTTTCTCACGTATTTAACATGTATAATTTATTAAATTGATGGTTGCATTATTTTACTGCAAGCTTACAGTATATAGTTATACAGAGTTATACAGACTCTGCCTATGTATGTCTAGAAATAGAGATCAGAGTGACACCAAATTTAAACTGGATGTTCAATAAAAGTTCTTACTAACAATTAAAGAAAAGTGTCATCACTACCGTTGTCCATTTTTTCACTTAAGGACAAATTAATTATAGGCAATGAATGAGACCAAATTCAAAAGCATGTCTGTTACTGTCTGTCATTTGTAAATTAGGGACCCGCATCACCCAAACATGATCCCTACCAGAGACTTTTATCCAAGGGTGTCGGAGCATCACATTTTAATTTTTGTGTTCTGATGTATTATCAACCAGTTTGTCAGGAAACTGCCTTCATTTGTGTACAGTAAAAACCCATTTTACCCATGATTTCATTTAAATAACAGATGTCTGGCTTGTACTTTATACATTTTTTCATTTCGAATGACATACGTGGTAGACACTTTTGAACATCCAGATTTTAACCTAAAGGCGTTGTAGGTAAGCTGAAGGCTTATCACCTGCAGCTTGTCACAAAAAAAGCACTGAAAGAAGTGACAGTAGCACTCATTCACTTTATCGGTAAGAGAATATCCACATCAATTGAAATCCACTCGTCGTTTTCCTAGTTTCCTCCACACACACCCGCAGCACGCACTCACAGTCACACATGTAGGCTACCGAAGCAAGCCTCTGTAGAGTTTGATCAACGAGATAACGTCAGCTTTTGCTGAAAATGCATTCTTGTTTAGATATTTAGCCTATATTATTTACTGTCAGGTCATGTTAGATTGTTGTTAATTTCAACAAAGCAATGAAAGGCACTGAAAAGCCTAGGTAGCCTACACATTTTCTTAAAAGTTCCACTCGAGATTCCGTTATTTAGAGGAGTTCAGCACAGCTTTAGCAGCAAGCAGTTGTACATTAACATTTTTAAAATTAAGCCATTAGAAGCTTCAGTTTAAATGCATGTACAAAAGAGGTGTACGGAGAGTGAACCATATCGCTCCCTCTCTCTCTCTTTCTCTGAAGCTGATGTGATTCTGCTCTCTTTTGCTGCGTCTTTTTTCTCCGCAGGAGCCGAGAGGGATTTTTTTTTAAACGCGAGTTTTGCTATGCTGAATGAGGGCTCTTATTATATAGAGACTCTGGTTGCATGGAGCTTGCACGGAGCCTGCTCGGAGCGCGTGCCTGCACCCTCTTACGCGCTCTCTGCCTGTCTCTCTCGCGCGCGCAGCAATTTTATGAATAAATGAAAAATTAAATTAAAAAAACGTTGGAAATATACTTGGGTAATGTACAGGCCTTATGCGATGTATTTATTTTCCATAATATTTTTTTATCTATTTTACTTTCTGATTTTTGAAATCCTAATTTTTTGCTCTCGTGATATACAGAATGAAGTGCCAAAAAGAGTCGTCAGTGTCCAGTATTCCACTTGCACCAGAACATAATGCAGTGTAGTCAGTGACGCGCCAGCTATAAGGAAAGACAAAGAAGGGAGACAAGTAACGTTAGAATGCACCAGAATGTGGGAAATTGCATCTACTTCATTCAAAATTTTCGGCTTCACATTAATGAGGAAACGTGCTGTTGTTTCGTTAACTACCGGTTTCTTCTGTTTACTCGAACGACAAATAAACACGCATTAATTAAACATGTGAAGACGCGTCCTTGCTGAGCTCCTCACCTGGGCTGCTGTATTTACCGACTAAATCAAACTTTCGCCAATGCCAGGTGACGAATAAGTGCTTATTTAAGTAGCGCACACCAGTAATAAGCCTAAAGGCACTTTTGATACGTGGACGGGGGAAATGAGCAAGAAGAAGACCAACGAGGCTAGCGCTAGCTCACTACACGAGAGTGGTAATGGAGCAGCGCGCGGCTTTTAACGAGGTGAGAGGAATCCTGCATGGCTGTGAGGGGGTTCAAGCCGGCCTGTGGTACCCAGCAGAGCTCCGGATAACCGTTAACGGCACCCGCAAAAGCTTCAAGGACCCCGGAGCAGCAAAGGAATATGTGCTGGCCAATATAGTGAAGTGAGGGGGCTAAACCAGTAGCTCTGTATTGAATGCTACTTTTTTCTTCTTGTTTTGTTTTCTTCGAAAGCCACCATCAACCTCTATTTGACCAACCAGCCTGTAAGACGGTAGTACCGTGCTCTGACTGTTTTCTTCAGTAACCCACTCTGTTGTTGTTTATAATAGGGAGTGTATAGAGCAATACTGAACTTCTAAAATGCGTTTACCATTGTGTTGTGTTGGTGAGAGCCAATTCTATAATTTCACTTGAGCAGGGAACTTTCCTTATTTATTTCAAGGGCATCTGTAGGCTACCTGATTTCATTTAAATGTTTCTACAGGCATCCCATCATCACATTTATTTAGATTTGCATGTTTAGTATTATTACTATTTTGGTTTACTTTATTGTCATTACGGCAGGGGTGGCCAACCCGCGGCTCTCGAGCCGCATGCGGCTCTTTGCCCGGTCTCATGCGGCTCTTCAGTTCATATCGATTTATTTATTTTTTTGTAACGTCGCGTCAGTATGAGCATGACAGCATGTCTAATTTTGATTGTAGCCTGAGAGCCAATCACAAAAATGGCTGCGAAGTATTAAACCAATCAGCTTTGAGGGAGGTAAAGCCTAATTGTTGAGTAAACAATTTGTGTGAAACAAGACAAGTTCGCTCTGAAAATGGCAGGGAAAAAATGCACAGCAAAACGAAAATATGAAGATGAACACAGGACGTTTGTAACAGAGTGGGAGAGTTTATATTTCTTTGTTCAACGTAATGGCAAGCCATTCTGCCTTATATGCCAGGCGGCATTATCGCATTTCAAGGCTTCAAATCTTCAGCGTCACTTCAGCTCACTCCATGCTAACATCGACCAGGAATTTCCAAAAGGTACTGAACTTCGCAAGCACAGGTTAAACGCCTTGAAAAGTCAGGCAGAAAAGCAGACACAGTTCTTCAAAAAAATTACAAAGCACTCAGAGATCATAACGCTTGCATCGTATCAACTGGCTTGGAACATTGCACGAGCTAAAAAGCCATACAATGAAGGGGAATTTGTTAAAAAATGCATCAGTGACGTGGTTGAAATCTTGTCTCCAGAAAACGACAAACTAAAACGAATGATATCAGACGTCCAACTGTCCCGCCACACTGTTGAACACAGAATATCGGACATTAACACCGCAATTGAATTGCAGTTGCACTCTGATCTTCAAACATGCGAGTATTTTAGTGTCGCATTGGATGAGTCTTGTGACATACAAGACAAGCCTCAGTTGGCAATATTTGCACGATCTGTGTCAAACAATTGTGTGATAAAAGAAGAACTCCTTGATATTGTGCCATTAAAAGACAGAACCCGTGGCATCGATGTGAAACAAACAATGATGGCTGCATTTGTGAAAGCAAATTTGCCAGTACCGAAGCTAACTGCAATAACCACGGATGGAGCACCGTCTATGATCGGATCTGTGAACGGGCTTGTGGGGCTGTGCAAAGCTGACAACACATTTCCCGAGTTTTGGAATTTCCACTGCATCATTCACAGGGAGCAACTCGTGTCTAAATCACTGAATTTAGACCACGTCATGAAGCCTGTGATGGAAATCGTCAACTACATCCGCACACATGCGCTTAACCACAGGCAATTCAAGAATCTCATCACCGAACTGGACCAAGGGCTTCCAGGTGACCTGCCGCTGCACTGCACTGTGAGGTGGCTGTCTAAAGGCAAGGTGCTTTCTCGCTTCTTTGAGCTTTTGGATGCCGTGAAATTGTTCATGGAAGAGAAGGACAAGGACTATCCCGAGCTTTCGGACCCCAAGTGGATTATGGATCTGGCCTTTTTGGTCGACATGCTGTGTCATCTGGACAGACTGAACCTGGATCTGCAGGGTAAATTAAAATTGCTGCCAGACCTGGTGCAAAGTGTGTTTGGGTTTGTTAACAAACTGAAGCTGTTTAAGACACATATTCAAAAGGGAGAATTAGCGCATTTTCCTGCACTGCTAAAAGCAAGCGGGCAAGCCACCAGCTCCGCCGTGAAAAAGCAAACAGCCAGATATGCAACACTGATTGAAAACCTTAACGAAAGCTTTGTGACCCGGTTCCGTGAGCTACAGCTGAAAAGGCCACAGATTACGTTCCTCGTCGACCCGTTTAATGCGGAGACGGACTGTTTGAAAGCCCCGCTAGTCACAGACGAGGCAGCGGCCGAGTTGGAGATGATCGATCTTTGTGAGGAGGACCAACTGAAACCTATTCTAAGGGAAGGGACCATAGAGTTCTGGAAGAGTGTGCCAATGGAAAAATACCCCAATATCAAACGAGCTGCGCTCAGGCTACTGTCAATGTTTGGGTCAACATACGTCTGCGAGTCTGTGTTTTCTACCCTGAAACACGTGAAATCAAAGCATCGATCTGTTCTGACAGACACACATGTGAAAGAATTGCTTCGAGTGGCCACAACGGAATACAAGCCAGATTTAAAGAGGATTGTTCAAGACAAGGAATGCCAGAAGTCCCACTAAGAAGCAACATGCAAAGTAAGATAAAAAAAAACTTTTCACGCAGTGTGGAGTGGATTGTAAATTGTTATATTTTTGTTTGAGGACTTGATTGAACTGAGTTTGTGTGTGTGAGTGCACACAATATTCATTGTTGACAATGACTGTGGTCTTAGTTAGTTTTAAGTCAATTTTTGTCAATATCATGTTGGTGTGTGACATTTACAGTAAATGTGGCTGAGCAAAGGTATGTGTCTGTGTGATGTTATGTGTGTCTGCTGTGTGAGGGTGAGTGTGAGTGTGTGTGTGTGTGTGTGTGTGTGTGTGTGTGTGTGTGTGTCTGTCTGTCTGCCTGTGTGTGAGTGTCTGTCTGTGTGTGAGTGTCTGTCTGTGTGTGAGTGTGTGTGAGTGTCGAGGCTATTGTTATTTTTTAGATTTTAAATGTGTGTGTGCGTGAGAGAAATAGAGATGAACGTGGACAAGGACCAGACTGAGGGAGGGACAGAGAAAGGCAGAGAGCAAAAGAGAGGGGAAGGGACAGGGGGATGTTCATGTGTGCCTGTGTGTATGATGCGGCTCTTTGCAGTACCACAGTAGAAAATTTGGCTCTTTGACCCTGACTGGTTGGCCACCCCTGCATTACGGGCACATATTCATTGTCATTTACACAGAATAGAGATATGTTTAATATTGGTAGAAAGTTACAACATTTTTTTTTCTTATCATGTATGGCAGTTCAGGTTGAGGCTCAGACTCATTGGTAAGGTATTTCTGTATGCTAGTTGCTACAGCGCTGTTAGATGATCTAGCAGCCTCTCAGTTGGGGGGGGGGGGGCGGAGACTGGCCTGGTTTTTTAGTTTTGGATGTTAGGTTTTTTGTGTTTTGGATGTATACATTATTCTCTTTTGCATTTATAGGCAATACAGCTTTATTTCTAGTGGTGGAGCGAGACATTACAAGGCTTAAAATGATACATAGTTTCATATGTCAGGAGTAGGTAACCAACCTAAAACTATCTTTTCCAGCTGGAATGTACAGGGGGCTAACCACCCAGTGAAGCGTAATAAGATCTTTGCTCATCTTAAGAAACTGAGAACTGAGGTGGCATATCTACAAGAGACACACTTGAAAAATTGTGATCAGGCCAAGCTTAGGAGGGGAGGATTTCAACAAATTTTCCATTCAAGTTGGGATCTGATATGTAGGGGTACAGCTATACTTATACATAGAAACATCCAGTTCACAAAATCTAAAGTAATATCAGATAGGAACGGAAGATTTGTCATTGTGCAGGGAAAGCTGTATAACGTACCAGTTATTTTGGCAAACGTTTACGCTCCAAACTGGGACAATGTGGAATTCTTTAGAGCCTTTTTTGCTATGCTACCAGAATTAAATCACCATCAATTAGTCCTAGGTGGTGATTTTAATTGCGTGCTGGATCCCATCCTGGACCGTTCAAGTCCTACCAGTAGAATTATGTCTAACTCAGCACAATATATCAATTCATTACTTCAAGCTTATGGTTAAGTTGATCCCTGTCGTTTAAAAAATCCCACCTCCAGATTTTACACGTTTTTCTCATCTGCGCACCAATCTTACTCGAGGATTGACTTCTTTCTCTTAGATAAGAGACTCATGCCCCTAGTTCATTCTTGCGATGTCGGGGAAATAGTTTATCTCAGACCATAGTGCGGTGGTTCTGTCACTTTGCTTCCCGGATAATGTTCCCTCTAGACGTGTGTGGAGGATGAACACCCTATTGCTTTCTGACGAGGAGTTTGTTTCATTTCTCCAGATAGATTTCTTTTTGGAAACTAATGATACTCCAGACACCAGTAGGGGTAATCTATGGGAGACAATGAAGGCTTACCTTAGAGGACAGATAATAGCATATACAGCAAGTATGAACAAAAGAAAGACACAGCGCGTGGATGAGCTAACTTCTTTAATTAATGAAATACAGTTGCAAGAAAAAGTATGTGAACCCTTTGGAATTACCTGGATTTCTGCATAAATTGGTCATGAAATGTGTTCTGATCTTCATCTAAGTCACAACAATAGACAAACACAGTCTGCTTTAACTAATACCACACAAAAAATTATATGTTTTCATGTTTTTATTGAACACAACATGTAAACATTCACAGTGCAGGGTGGAAAAAGTATGTGAACCCCTATGCTAATGACTTCTCCAAGAGCTAATTGGAGTCAGGAGTCAGTCAACCCGGAGTCCAATCAATGAGACGAGATTGGAGGTGTTGGTTAAAGCTGCCCTGCCCTATAAAAAACACACACCAGCTTTGAGTTTGCTATTCTCAAGAAGCATTGCCTGATGTGAACCATGCCTCACACAAAAGAGCTCTCAGAAAACCTACGATTAAGAAATGTTGACTTGCATAAAGCTGGAAAGGGTTACAAAAGTATCTCTAAAAGCCTTGATGTTCATCAGTCCACGGTAAGACAAATTGTCTATAAATGGAGAAAGTTCAGCACTGTTGCTACTCTCCCTAGAAGTGGCCGTCCTGTAAAGATGACTGCAAGAGCACAGCGCAGAATGCTCAATGAGGTGAAGAAGAATCCTAGAGTGTCAGCTAAAGACTTACAAAAATCTCTGGCACATGCTAACATCTCTGTTGACGAATCTACGATACGTAAAACACTAAACAAGAATGGAGTTCATGGGAGGGCACCACGGAGGAAGCCACTGCTGTCCAAAAAAGACATTGCTGCACGTTTGAAGTTTGCAAAAGAGCACCTGGATGTTCCACAGCACTACTGGCAAAACATCCTGTGGACAGATGAAACCAAAGTTGAGTTGTTTGGAAGGAACACACAACACTATGTGTGGAGAAAAAAAGGAACAGCACACCAACATCAAAACCTCATCCCAACTGTTAAATATGGTGGAGGGGGCATCATGGTTTGGGGCTGCTTTGCTGCCTCAGGGCCTGGACAGATCGCTATCATCGACGGAAAAATGAATTCCCAAGTTTATCAAGACATTTTGCAGGAAAACTTAAGGCCATCTGTCCACCAATTGAAGCTCAACAGAAGATGGGTGATGCAACAGGACAACGACCCAAAGCACAGAAGTAAATCAACAACAGAATGGCTTCAACAGAAGAAAATACGCCTTCTGGAGTGGCCCAGTCAGAGTCCTGACCTCAACCCGATTGAGATGCTGTGGCATGACCTCAAGAGAGCGATTCACACCAGACATCCCAAGAATATTGCTGAACTGAAAAAGTTTTGTAAAGAGGAATGGTCCAAAATTCCTCCTGACCATTGTGCAGGTCTGATCTGCAACTACAGGAAACGTTTGGTTGAGGTTATGCTGCCAAAGGAGGGTCAACCAGTTATTAAATCCAAGGGTTCACATACTTTTTCCACCCTGCACTGTGAATGTTTACATGTTGTGTTCAATAAAAACATGAAAACATATCAATTTTTTGTGTGGTATTAGTTAAAGCAGACTGTGTTTGTCTATTGTTGTGACTTAGATGAAGATCAGAACACATTTTATGACCAATTTATGCAGAAATCCAGGTAATTCCAAAGGGTTCACATACTTTTTCTTGCAACTGTAGATAAAAAACATGCAGCTGCGCCTACAGCTGATCTGTATAAAGAGAGGGTCAGGTGGCAAACGGAATTTGAGAATTTGTCTACGGGTAAGGCAGAAGAACTCCATTTAAAATCCAGATTTAAATGCTACGAATCTGGAGAGAGGGCACATAGGTTACTTTCTCATCAGTTAAGACAGGCGGAAGCGACAGCATTTATTTCAGAGATTGAGACAGCGGATGGTAACATAACAATCGGCCAACGTGAGATTAATGAGCAGTTTGAAGCTTTTTATAAGCACCTATATACATCTGAAGCCACAAATAGCGATAAAATACAACAGTTTCTGGACAAAGTCACTCTACCAAATGTAGGAGTTGAGGATAGGAAGGCTCTAGATAAAGCTGTTTCAATTTATGAAATACAAAGGGCAATTAGTAAGATCAAAAGCGGTAAAGCTCCGGGCCCCGATGGGTTTCCCATCGAGTTCTATAAGAAGTTTACTGCAAAGCTCTCACCACTGCTGCGGGAGGTATTTACGAAGGCGCTACAAAGAGGTTCACTGCCTCCCACAATGACAGAGGCAACTATCTCAGTTATTCCAAAAAAAGGGAAGGATCCGTTGAAATGCGAAAGCTACAGACCGATAAGTCTATTAGGGGTTGACTATAAGATTTTAGCTAAAATGCTAGCAGCGAGATTGGACACAGTCATGCAAAAGATTGTGCACCCGGATCAATCTGGTTTTATCTCGGGTCGACAGCTCTATGGTAATCTGCGTCGCTTATATAATATCATCTACTCAACAAAAGCTTCGGATATAGCTGAAGTCTTGATTACCCTCGATGCCCATAAAGCTTTTGACAGAATAGAATATGAATACTTATTCAAAGTATTGGAGAAGTTTGATTTGGGGGCCTCCTTTTGTTTATGGATAAGATTGTTATACACGTCCCCCCAGGCAGCGGTCCGCACCAGTAGCATGTTATCCCAATGTTTCCGCTTAAACAGGGGGACGAGACAAGGGTGCCCGCTCTCCCCTCTTTTGTTTGACTTTGCCATGGAGCCTCTGGCGGCCGCAATAAGAAGTGCTGAACAAGTGTATGGCATTACAAGGGGGGAGAGGGCACATAAATTAGCATTGTACGCAGATGACCTTGCACTGTATTTGTCTGATCCTGATGTCTCTATCCCAAGTGTTATGGGCATTATAGCAGAGTTTGGGGAAATATCGGGATATAAGGTTAATCCTGCTAAAAGCCTGCTCTTTCCTATTAATGAACTAGCAAAATCAATGTCATTTGGGATTTACCCATTTAAAGTGAGCTGTGATAACTTTATGTATCTTGGAGTAACTGTCACCAGAAAATATGGGGACCTCTTTAAATACAATTTCAAACCTGCCCTTGATATAGCTAAAGTAGACCTCCAACGATGGTGCTCTCTCCCTATCTCTCTAGCAGGGAGAATAAACTCTGTAAAAATGTCCGTTTTGCCTAGATTTTTATTCTTGTTTCAAACGATACCGATTTTCATATCAAAAGCTTTTTTTAAGGAGTTAGATAAATGTATAAATTCCTTTTTGTGGAATAAAACTACCCCCAGAGTTTAGAGGATCTTTCTTCAGCGTCGGAGGAAGGAGGGGGGGTTTGGTCTTCCCAATGTTATGTTTTACTACTGGGCAGCTAATGGTCATAAAATAGCTCATTGGATCTCGATGCCAGAGGATCAGGGTAGTCCATAGTGGGTGACCATGTAAAGTAGCATCAATGGCCCAATTAACCTGGGCTCTATAGTCTGCACCCTGTTGCCTATCAATTTTAAAGGGGCAGGTAACTCTGTCATTAAAGGCTCTTTAAAGATATGGTCACAGTGTAGGACCCACTTAGGGTTGAAGCAAGCCTTTTCCTGCATGCCACTCACCAATAATCCACTTTTTAAACCCTCAATGCTAGATGCAGCATTCCAGCAATGGTCCAGGAGGGGCTTGAGCAAGGTTTCAGATCTGTTCAAAGATAATATCTTCATGTCTTTCACTCAGTTAGTAAGAGGTTTTGGTATTCCACAGTCTCATTTCTTTCGGTACCTTCAGATCAGGGATTTTGTTAAGAAGAATTTTACAACATTCCCTTCTCTAACCCCCATTAGCTGGTTAGATGATTGTATCCGTGATGGCCCTTCTGAGCATAATTCTATATCGCAAGTATATGACATCTTACTGACAACAGCCGCGCCCAGCTTGTACCATCTAAAGTCAAAGTGGTAGGATGACTTTGACTGGCTCAGAGGGACCTGTGTCTACCCCGAGTCCAGTCTCGTGCTTTGGCCTTGTCATCATTGCTGGCAAGACGTCTAATTTTGTTTAATTGGAAGTCCAACTTGCCTCCTTTGCATAGCCGCTGGGTTAGTGATGTCATGGCTCATTTGAAGCTGGAAAAGCTCAGATACACTACTCAAGGGTCCTGGGGGGGGGGGGGGGGGGATGTCAATGTGTGTGTTTTTCCTTTGATTGCTTGAAAAACCAATAAAAATAATTTAATAATAATAATGCTGCTAGCTATCAACATTTGCACATTTGCTCTCTCTTGCTGTTGCTGCGGTCTTCCTTCACACATTTTCTCCAGAGTTGTCAGATCTTGTGAGAGAGACAAGCAGCCAAGTCTATGGAAATAAGCCCAAAACAAGCACTTGGCTATTTTAATAGATAAAATCTACCCAGCCATGCCAATCTCCCCAAATCAAAATTCAAGTTTTTGTGTAATTTTTTCACCATTATGCATAGAAGCATAAATTAAGTCGAAATGTACATTTTCGCTCCTAGTCATCTCCGCTCTCAAGCTGCAGTCAAAAAGTTTTTTTCCCTTCCCTCCGTTTTCAGGCGTTGTTACCCACCAACCAAACCTGCTGAACTCTCACAGGAATTAGTGCACTGGCAATCTGTACCGTGCTCAAACACGATTGGCCCCCCCTTCCCCATTACCCCGCTGGCAAGTACGGCCTGTGCTCACACTGCACCAGGACAATCTGGGCCTAAGCACGGTTACCTCTTGTACATATAGCGTTGTAATGCATAGCTTTATGTTTTTATGAAGCGTGCTCAGTTTACAAACAGGCTTACTTGAGAATTTTTTTTTTAAAGGGACACGCAGTCGAGTCCGCACATCGGAGAACAACACAGAGAACATGACTGCTACTTTGTGGCTTATTTTGAGTCATGTTAGTCAGATACAGCCAGAACACTCTGGGATTTCTCCATAATGAAGGCTGTCAGCGTTGCGTATCCACATGATTGTGCTCTTGCTTGAAGTTTACCGTGCTGAAGCACACCTCTCCGAAGTGTGCCAGAGCCAAGGAAGTGTACCGTGCCTGAGCATGGTATGGAGCGATCACACTGGTCAAACGAACTGGACTTTAGGGGTGAAGCTTGCTTAGGCACGGTACGGATTTCCAGTGTGATCGCGCCCTTAATGCCCTGGCTGTGGCTGACAGCCTACAAATGTTCGTGAAAAGCTTGATTTTGATTTGGGGAGATTGACATGGCTGGATAGCTAGCTGGTATTGTTGTTAAACACACGGTCAAATTATATTTACTGTTTGTTAATATGTGAGCGGTTTAGGGACTATCTCTACTATTCTCCACCATTTGTTGTCTATACTGACAATAATCCTCTCACATATGTGCTCCCTACAGCTAAGCTGAATGCAACCACTCATAGGTGGGTAGCCGAACTTGCTGACTTCCAGTTTTCAATCAAGTACCGGCCTGGAAAATTGAACGGGGATGCTGATGGTCTCTCCCGCATGCCTCTTGACATGGAGAAGTACATGGAGAACTGTACACAAGCAATTCAACCGGAAATCGTGAACAGCGTAACTCAGGCTGTAGATGTTCAATTTCAAGAAGCAGAACCCTGGCTGTGCCCAGCAACCATTAATGCAATGTTAAACGAGGATAATGAGGTGGGGATGACATCAGTGGCGGAAATTCCTAAAGCGGCGTTGAGAGAAGCACAAAGAGAGGACCCTGTGATTGGTGAGGTGCTGAATTATGTCATTTCAAATAAGTGGCCAAAAGATGGAAAACGAGTTGACAACAATAGGACAGCTGCTCTGATCAGACAAAGACAGAGACTTCACATCGGTGATGATGGGTTGCTATATCGCAAAACTGCCACCCGCTCTCAACTACTACTCCCCAAAATTTTTCATCAGCTGGTTTACAAGGAACTGCATGAAGAGATGGGCCATCTAAGAGTAGAAAGAGTTTTGAATCTCATCAGAGATCGCTTTTATTGGCCCCACATGCAGAAAGAAGTTGAGCATCATGTCATGTGTGTGTGCAGTTGTCTGAAAAAAAAGCGCCCTAACAAACCAACTAGAGCGCCACTCACCACCAACATCATCACCACCTATCCTTTCGAGCTGGTTTCCATCAATTTCTTACATCTGGAGAGATGCAAGTGAGGGTATGAATATATCCTTGTTGTGATGGATCACTTGACAAGGTTCGCTCAGGCTTACCCTTGTCGAAACAAATATAAAATATTTGGAGATTTTGTGCTGAGGTTTGGGTTTCCCACAAGACTTCATCATGACCAAGTGTGGTGAGGTGGCGGTAGCAGCCACAAGGACTAATGTATTTCTATTTTTTATTTCATTCCGACAACGCCACCCGGAGGAATTTCACCTCCAGGAAATTAACAAAAAAGGGGAAACCCTTTGACTTAAACCAGAACACGGTCACACAGGTTCGAAATCACTTGAGCAGAGACGTGGTTCAAAAAGGTACAAACTTATTTTTAAATAGCTTTGTTTAAAATGACAGTTTGTTTTTAAAAGTAATTTTCCTACTGTTTATTGCACAATCATTTTGCCACTATCACAGGTACTGGAGCAGGGCTGAGGGCTTACCAGAGGTGAGGAGCGCTAGCTGAATTGAAGGGGAGGGATCCTAAGTTACACCACACGTGAAAACAAAAACACCATCTGCATTGACACCCAAGTGCTCTACTGTACAGGAATGTGAAGGGACCGCCACCGGGAAATCAGCCAGCCCCTGCTCTGCCCAACAGCTCCTGTCCAGGACAAAGAAATAGCAAAATTAATGACCAGGCCAATAATGTAACTCACTTGTATAATGTGCCTCTAATCACCCCTCATACACTAACCCCCATTTGCACACAGCCTGATACAAACTAAAGAAAACAAAAGAAACAAAAGAAACAAACAATTTAACACAGGAAATACAACGAAGGAATTAATCTTACAAATAACCACAAGACCTAACAAAAATGAATACTGTGCAATAATTGGCAAATAGCGTTCAGGTGTCTGAGGCGACACAAACGCGCAGCATAACCGCTGCGTCGAACCAGTCAAGGTAGTGGGTTAGAACAGGATCGAAGTAGGCTGGTGGAGGCCCATACCATTCAGATCCGGGCAAAGCGAATCAGAACAAAGCAGAAACAAAACAGCAATAATGCCAGGGAGCAGAGGCTGATGATTAATGAGCCGTCCGCCGTGGTGCGCAGCTAGCAGATAGCAGCGATGCCGTTTCCCAGTGACGGGAGAGGATGAGCCACCAAAACCGCAGCTTAACAACTGACAACAATCAGAGACCACAATCAGTCCGTCAGAACGCTTACCTTAGTCACACAGAAAGCCAAATAACGCAGGGACAACAACAACAGCCAAGCTGGGCATTAGCATGCCTGACCACGCCAAGCCACGCTGCAGATGCGGAAACCCGTCTCCAGGAACAGTTCAGAGAGCGCATATCCGTGAGGTGGCACAACCACCCAGATATAGTGCCGTGCAGCACCGCCCCGCAATCAAGGTGCAAGTGGATCATTGCTAACATGCACGAATTATGAAATGGGCAGAGGGAGGGGAGAAACCTTGTCCTGCCACACATGGTAAAGAGTTTGAAAACAAACTTTTTGCTAAGCTCGAGGAATACAGTGGAGTCAAGGGATCTCGGACCACACCTTATCGACCTCAGGGGAACAGCCAAGTGGAAAGATTTAATCGGACGCTATTGGCCATGCTCAGAAGCCTATCTGAGACTGCTAAAGCCTCCCTGGCAAAGGTGGTCCACGCTTATAATTGCACACGTAGCGAGGCCACTGGCTACGCCCCTTACTTCCTCTTGTTTGGTCGCCATCCACGACTCCCCATTGAGCTCATGTTTGGACTCACAGCTAAAGATCAAAGCCCATCTCACACAGAATATGCTGAGAAATGGAGGTCCAGAATGACCGAAGCTTACCAGTTGGCCTCTACGACTGCCAGAAAAGCAGGGATCCGCAGTAAAACTCTCTATGACAAGAAGGTGTATGGTGCAGAGTTGTACCCAGGAAGCAGAGTACTGGTTCGAAACCTGACTGAAAGGGGAGGACCAGGGAAATTGAGGTCATTCTGGGAAGATCAAGTGTATGTTGTCACACAAAGGAAACATCATGACAGCCCAGTTTATGAGCTCAAGCCAGAAAGTGGGAAAGGACGCATCAGAGTCATCCATAGAAACCTTCTCTTGCCCTGTGACATTCTCCCTGTTGCAACAGACAGGTCTGCTGAATCTAGAAAACAGAGGAAAGAAAATAACAAACACAGACACAGGGAAGAGGAAAACAGTTCTGAGGATGAGGAACTGTGGGAATCCATTGTTGGATCACAAGCAAGCAACTTTCCCCAGAAGGGTAATTTGAGGGTAGAGGCACCTGAGTATCATCCAGCAAACGGAGAAGCAGCAAATGATGATTTCCGGAGTAAGGACAACACGGAGCAACAACTGGAGCTGGCTAAAGAAGACATCACGACACAAGAAGGGAACACTGAGACACTAAACGCTGAGACACCAACCTCAGAGAGTGAAGATGAGTCTACCCAGTCAGCCCCCAGTGACCAAGATGACCAGGATGAGACTGACCAGTCACCAGCTACAGTAAAAAAGTATCCTTTTAAAGTGAGAAAACCGAAAGTGACATTTACATATCACAAGTTAGGGCAGCCTACTATGTCACATGACTAAGTACTTTAGTAATTCTTAAGTGGGTAATGGATAAGTGATGTTGAGTTGTTACCAGGTGAAGGATATATACAGTACATATATGGACTTCTTTTCTTTTCAGAGTAGTTTAAGCAGAGTTAGTTTAGCTGTTGGCAATGATAAAATGCATAGTCTAAAAATACATCCTTTTTTTAAGATGTCAGATATTGAGGTAACCCAGCATAACAATTGTACAACATGTTGAGTAGAAATGGCAGTCTACTACTATGTTATAGTTACTTACTCTCAGAAGGGATGCAGATACCTGTACTCATGACGGAAGTGGCAGTGGACAGTTATAGTGCATGATGACATCTGCTGCAAACATATGGCATTAACAGGAGATATATGTCGTATGTCTGACTGGCAACACTTTGGCACCCTTATAGACTCTTTGTGGACTATTGAATTCTGACTCCTGTGTGGAAGTAACCATTATACCATTTATACCAATATGTGAACTTTGTTGTCATAATGTGAACTGGTACTCAATGTCGGACGCCATTTGATTTTTGAGGGGAGAGTGTAAGGATAGGAAGTTCATAAGTGTTTAAAACGGGCACCCCCCTTTATATTTCAGTTGTTTAACAATGTGGTCTCATTTTTGGGAAATAGTTAATTTACTGTGTTCTTCCATATTTTTGCTTTTGCATATTTAGACAGAAAGCACTTGGTAAGTAATTTAGGTGTTGTTGCCTATTTTCACCACAAGATGGAGTGTGCTGCTTTGTGAGTCCGTCTGCGCGGTCAAGCAGTGTAGTCACATTGTAGCTCAATGTGCTGTGAAGTGAAGATGTGCAGAAGCGAGTTCTCAACAATGTGCTTTCTGTTTGTGTACATATACAGGTAAGCAGACATAAATAATATAAGGAGTACAGTAGTAGCCGCCAGGATGTTCCCCTCCAAGGCAGTAGCCAAGCAGTTTCCTGACATATCCCCTGCATGTCCCCTGCAGTTCCCAGGCAAAGAGAGAGCCCCCCTCCCCGCATACATTCCACTGTAAACACGCCCATTTATCTAATTGCAGGGTGTCTCCAGTAGATGGCGCTTCCCTCACAAGAAAACATCAGCCTACAGTATTATTGAGCTGAATTTAGCGGTCATTCTAACTCAGACATTAATGAATGAATCCTGAATCACATCAGCTGCTGTTGTTCACAAAGTCATATTGAATATATTCTATGATTTTCTTCATGACTTTAAACTATTCAATACTTCTCAAACCCTTTACACATGTACTTCTTCTTTAGGGAGCATTGCTTACATCTCGTTAAAATACATGTTGTTAAAATAAAAATGAAAGACGTCTAAATGAGCTCACTAAGCACTAAGACAAGGCAGCGGGTTGTTTTGGGGCATATCACTTTCACTGACGCGCGGATCAATAAACCCATTCACAGTCAACACGGGTAGCATAATCTCAACCTTTTATGTGCAGCTACACATTACATTATGATATTTGTCACAGCCGTGTCCTCAGTTTATATCATGATGTAGGCTACTTTCTCCGCACTTCCAGCCTGCGTCATGGCGCTTGCACCATCAGCAGTGCAGCGATCATGGTCGGGGCGCAGGAGCTGCTCAGTTATAGTACGAATTTCATTATAAAGTTGTATTTATCTTTGTTCCAAAATTCAAGTTACATTTTTACCTAAGGAAAAAATGAAGCAGTCTCTTTGTACTGCTTGTAAAATGGTTTGTCTTGTGTTTTTACTCAGCAGCAGACTGAGAGACAGAAACAGGTTCTGATAATGTGTGAAAGTGTGATGGCCCATTCAGTTTAAACAAAAGACGCAATGTAATGCTAATGATTTGATTCCTGTTATCAATCAATTACTGATTCTTGGGTCAGCCTCGTTACCCAAAATGTTTTAAGCAGCTGGCCTGTGAATGGAATGTAACTGCGGCTTATTTTGAGTCACTTTAATCAGATACAGCCGTAAATTAACAAAAAATAATCTGGGGTCTCATTTATAAAAGAGTGCGTAGAATCCATACTAAAAATGTACGTGAGCCAAAAACCCGGAAATGGCGTGCGCACAAAAAATTTCAGATTTATAAAACCGTTCGTACGCACACCTGCACGCAATGTTCCCTTTATAAATCACGATCCACCTGGAAATGTGCGCACGTAGATTAGACCCATGTTCCGCCCTTTACACGCCCACATGCAACCATAAACGGTCAATGCAAAGCAGCTCGTGAATGAAAATGCATACAAACGAGGGGGCAGATCAAAGGATTCCAGCGCTGGATCGCGGCGAAAACCGGAAGTTTAGAGGAAGAAAATAAACTTTCTGACCCAGAAATGCAGGAGCTTGTGAATGAAGTGAAGGTTAGAAAGCACATAGCGGTAGTTTGCTGCAGCAGGAGGGTCACAACCTTAAGAAAAAAACAGAGAATGACACCACATTGCTGCCGCATTCACGCTGTCCTCCTACGCTGTCCTCCTACAGCGCCAACGGTTTTTGTGTTAGTTTAAATCTGATTTCTACATCAGCGATTACAATAGTGTACAGTCCGGACCGGACTGTACACTATTGAGGTCTGTCCGGGATAATGAAGGTGAGACAGCGCTGATGAAATTTGTGTGGCAGACTTTTATGAATGAATTTGTTTACGTTTATATCTTGTCATATTGAAAGTAACAATTGATAATGGCTCACTACATGCGCTCGTATAGCCTAAGTAAAACAACGGCCGGTTTTAATGATTATGATGACGTGGATCTGTCAGTAAGTTTGATTAGTGAAATAAAATGTGGAAGAGACATCAATACACATTCTGCAGGCTTCAATTCACTACTTCACCGTCTGTGTCGCCAATTTCCCATGCCTCCAAAATGTACGTACGCATGGGTCAGAGTTTGCTTACCGGTGCACACATTTTACCGTCAGGTTTGTTTTTATAGATCACAAACTTTGCGTGATTAAAGGCGTACGCCAGTTTCAGGGCCTGTTTTGTGCGTACGCAACGGTTATAAATGAGACCCCTGGTCTTTAGGGTTGAAGCGTGCTTGGGCACGTACGTGAGGCGTTCTCCCTGCTCGTCTATAGGAAAACTAATGTTTTCGAATGTTTAAAAAGTCCAAACGAGGAAATGTATTCAAAAACCTCATTCTAATCGAATCCAAAATTCAAATTACATTTTTACCTAACGAAAAAAAGAAGCAGTCTGTGGTTTTACTCAGCAGCACACTGAGAGACAGAAACAGGTTCTGATAATGTGTGACAAAGTGAGGCTAGACGTGATGGCCCATTCAGTTTAAACAAAAGACGCAATGTAATGCTAATGATTTGATTCCTGTTATCAATCAACCGATTTCTTGGGTCAGCCTCGTTACCCAAAATGTTTTAAGCAGCTGGCATGTGAATGGAATGTAACTGGGGGCTTGTACATAACGTCGTAATACAGCACATGCATGCTTTATGTTTATGAAGCGTGCTCAGTTTACAAACAGGCGGACTCGAGAGAAAAAAAAAAGGGACGCGCAGTCGAGTCCACGTCTGCACATCTGAGAACAACACAGAGAGCATGACAGCTACTTTCCTGACTTTGCGGCTTATTTTGAGTCACTTTAATCAGATACAGCCGTAAATTAACACAAAATAATCTGGTCTTTAGGATGAAGCGTGCTTGGGCACGTACGGATTGCCAGTGTGACCGCACCCTAAGGCTTTCTCCCTGCTCGTCTATAGGAAAACTAATGTTTTCAAATGTTTAAAAAGTCCAAACGAGGAAATGTATTCAAAAACATCATTCTAATCGAATCCAAAATTCAAATTACATTTTTACCTAACGAAAAAATGAAGCATACACAGAAGAAATGTTTCTGTTGGTTTTATTCAAGCGCATCGTGGAACCAGAAAAAGACGAGCTTTTATTAACGCGCTGTGTGGATCACTAGGATGTTCTATCGGGTGCAGATAAATGATTAACTCAGACGTTAATAACAGGCTCAAAAGGTGAAAATATGTGTACATTGTCAGTCGCATTCTGAGCATCTATTTGAATGTACAGTAGCGGGAGGCTTGGCAACTTTGATTCGCTCGTGTTATTCTGGATCGGTGCCTTGTATCAGCTGTTTGGGGGGTTTAAATCAGTAAACCTGGAATAAAAAAATATGAATACGTAGGCTAATACAGGCTACAAGATGCGTGAAGAATGATAAATTAAAAACCTTGTATAATGGGATACTGTTGCTTGAAAATCATTGCACTTTAATATCGGGTAAATTTACCGCTGCTTTGCAGAGCTGCTTCGGGACTCTAGCTGAACAGTTGGTAATATAATTATTGTTAAATTAATCTCACACCAAGAACAGATATAAAACCTATTCACACTTTAACACGCAGAAAACACAGCGCACGGAGGAGCGCTAGGATGAAGGGTTTCAGCGATGAGATCAAATATGCCGTAGTCATGATTAAACACTCCACGTCCAAATAGCAGAGGCAACATACACATTTACATTTAGGATGTCTTTTAAGAGGGTGTTGATACAGTAGACTATTTCTCACAGAGAGAGAGACCGAGGCGTGCTACAGTAGACTGACACATACAGTATGAAGCACAGCTGTTTTCAAATGCAGTAATCACTCAAGCTTCCATAATCACTGCTCCTCCTGGTGGTTAGATCAATGGTTGCAACTTGTTTTCACAAGGGGCGTTACAAGTCCGCCCGCGTTGACTATGTCATCGACTACGTCATCGCGGGGGATCTCGGCCCCTGCCACTACCTCGCACGGACCGTACCAGGTATGTGTGAGGTACGTGCAAGGAAATGGTGGGAATTTTTTTTGGCTTTATCTGTAATTACATGTCAGTAGAGGCAGTTGGTCTCGGGTTTATTGGGAAAGCTGGCCGTTTATAACCACTAAGGACGTTTTTGAGAAGTTGAGCTTTTGCTATTAGCCAATGCCAACTGAACAAGCTAACTGACTTCTGTTTGTGATTAAGAGACCCAGTGATTGTGTGATTTGTGTTTGCAATACTTGCTAAATTACTGGAAATGTTCAGTTGTGTAAAGTAAGAGTCAAAATAATATTCTGCATGATTCATACTACATTTATTTGTTTTCTTTTGTAAGTAATAACTAGTTGAGAAGAAATGTGTAAAAAACAGTGTAGTCACATTGTAGCTTAATGTGCTGTGAAGTGAAGATGTGCAGAAGCGAGTTCTCAACAATGTGCTTTCTGTTTGTGTACATTTACAGTTGCTGAGCTCTAAATTAAACATGTGCGGCAGTGGGTTTGTTAGTGGTTGGAAAGTATCTTACTCTTATTTTTAGTTAAGGTAACCTTAACACAAACCCAGAAATATGGATGCACGACAACGCCACCTTGGGAGTTTCACCCAAGGAATTAATTGAATGACACGGTAACAATTTTATAAAGCACTCAGGTTTGTTTCACTTAGAGGCAGGAGACGTGGTTCAATTTATCAAAAATATATTAAGTTTATTACAAGATTTATTAAAAAAACAGTTTAAAACTCCAAACGCACAAGAACGTGAAAAGCACCCCAATCACACGTGGCAGTCACTCACACACTCTATCGTGAAACAAAATCAAGACCAGGGATACACAGCAAACGAAAAGGGGGGAACCACCACCCGGGACACCAGCACCACCACCTTTGGCTCTCAGCAACTGCAAGGACAGGGAAAATGAATAAGTGAGGTTGCAAGATAAAATTACCAAAATACAATTTAACAAAATAAACAGAATTGACCAAAGTTGATAGGGTTGGCAGCCATCAATTAACAGGTTAAATAAATGCTGCCAAAACAACCTGTAAATGTAAATTTAAGAAACAAAACCCAGAAAAATGAAATCAATGAAAAACCAAACTTAATTTAGCAAGATTAGGTTATAATGTGCTCAAATTATCAATCGAAAATAGCAAAAAGAAACAAATTCACTAACACAAATGTCAATCTCACCTGTTAATTAACTAAATGAATTAACAAAAACATACCATCAGTTTCAGAAACTATCACTAACTTGCAACACTTCTGGATAGAACTAAAGGAAACAAAATGATAATACCAGCCAGATGGCAAATCAAGAGAAAAATAAACAAAGTATTGAATGCCACATTTAATACACATACCCTTTAAATTGTCACACAAGCTGGCAGCTACGTCAGCACACTTAAGGATTTAGAATCCGCTCTGCAAACTATATAGCAGAATCCGCCCCACAGCCGTCGCTGTGAACATCAAAATCACGGCAGTAACGAGCTTTGCAGCAAACGAAATGAAACCTGGCAAGGCCAGCAGAGCAGTCTGAACGCAGACAGCAGGGTGAACAGCACAGGGCAAATCAGAGGAGCAGCAAAGTTCAGCAAAGCTGTGCCTTAGTCAGACACAGCCTAGGCAAAGCAAAGTCAAAGCCAAGCAAAGCAAAGCCAAGCCAAGCAAAGCAGCAGTTATTCCTGCACCGAATTAATCCAGCACGTCACAGCACACCAGAGGAGCAGTTACGAGTCCAGCAAGCAGTCCCTGCCACACACATAAATACACCATTAATACTAACAAATAACAGCAAGGAGTTACAAGACTTGGCGTGAGGCGTACATACAAATCAGGCCATGTCCGGCTACACACAAGACGGAGAGGAGCGCGTAATTCTCGCACTGCAGCGGTAGAGACCAGCAGCGTCCTTCATGCCTGCGGCGGATCTGCGATTAACGCATCTAAATACAAGCAAGAACGTTTGATGAAACAACGCATAGGATATAAGTTTTCAGCCAAAACAGCCACTGCTAACATACCTGAACCGTTGGCAGCGAGGAGAAGGAAGTGAGGCGACCCGGAGGTGGACGGGCAAAACAAGGAACAAGAGGGAGAGGAGATGAACACGGCTTCCCTTTATAGAGTGCCCCCATGAGGTGATAGGCTAACAAGGGCCCCATTGAAAGAAAGGCAACACAGACTTACATTAAGCAGGGATGAGACACATCATCCTGCTACACATGTAAAAAAAACACACTGGGATTAATTTCTTCAAGTGTGCAACATATGCACGGGAAGGGCAGGGATGTGTGCTGCCTAATGCTTTCCACGTAAGCACGTGGAAGGGCAGGGAGATCCCTCACAGAGCCATACCACCAAATATAAATAATTGCATCAAAGTATCCATTTTGACAAAGTGGTCCTGACTGAAATGGAGCCTCGTGTTAGTTCAGGCAGGCCACGGAGTCACGCTCTATTATTGTGCCAGAGTTTGCATCAGCTGATCTCACGCAAACCTCATCAGCTGATGGCCAGCTGATCTGCTGAAAGCAGCCTATTGGCCAAATAGTTCTTATTCCGCCTTATTTAAACTGCTCTAGCCTGCCTATGCTTCTCTGCTCCCTCTGCATACCGCATTTGCAAGTGCATCTGCATCCCTCCTCCTCCCCTGCTCCTCAATTTATGCTATTCTGACTTAATCAATGTCATGCTTGGCACTGATGCTTGCTCTGGGGGGGTTTGCTGCTTATCTCCCTGCCTTATAGCTTTCCTTGTATGCACGGGAAGGGCAGGGATGTGTGCTGTTCCTGCCTAATGCTTTCCACGTAAGCACGTGGAAGGGCAGGGAGATCCCTCACATATAAATAATTGTGTCAAAGTATCCATTTTGACAAAGTGGTCCTGACTGAAATACTCAGGGCTGCCCCTGGCCAGGGTGAGGCCCTAAGCAAAATGTGTTAAGGAGGCCCCCTACGAGCCAACACACAAAGTTAATGGAGCAACCAAACATTACAAAATGTATTTTTAACTTAACAACCTTTATTTGTAACAACAAATGATAACTTTGACAATGCTGGTAATGTTCAGGATGCTGCATCTGTACAACTGCTGTGTGATGTGTCTATACCTGAAGACCTGCTGGTTGAGGGCCCTGGTAAAGTGCTGGTTGCAATCTCTGTGCCTGCTTACGCCTCTTCTGCATCTCCCATGGTCACAAATTTAAGCATTGACCCTGTTATGACAAGAATTCCAGACAATAAAACCATCATAAAGCAGACTGTATGTACGTTTGGTGTCAATGTTAAACTACATTAAGAATATTATGAAAATACTAGCTTCAAAAAGATTCAAATGGATTTAATGCTCATACTATTACTACTTATAACAATCATTATTACTATCATTTATATAAAATAATACTATAACTTTAATGTTTATTATTCTGCTCTTAATTATACAAAAATAATTATAATGAAAATAATCATAATACCTCAAAAAAGATGAAAAAGCAAAAACAAAATACCTCTAATAATAATGAATACTACAATATCTATCTATCTGTATTTATTTATCACGTCTGTCTGCCTATCGTTATATGCACAAACCATAGAAAACATGCTAATTTGTGTTTTTTTTTATCTACACTTCTCTGTAAAAATAACCTCAGGAGCTGTGACGGTTACATATTAAACACCCCAGTAGATGGCGAAAATATAGCTCCCAAAAATAGCCAAAAACTGAAATCGATATATAGGCAAGGCAATATAGGTCAGCACAAAGACTAGACAGACAGCTTCTTTCCTCTTGTGCAGGAGAGGTTTTTATGCTGACAAAGCTTTGCAAATGTATTCAACATACCCACCTTCAAGTAAAGCACGAGTTTCTTCGTGGTTTTTTCCTCTAACTGGCTCCTGACTCGAAATGCGTTTTACTCGCCATCTCTTCAGTTCTCACTCTGCAGCACTTGCCGGGTCAGTGATGTGTGCTTGCAGTGTCAAATGACAGGACAGACAGCAAAGGTCTCCTCTCTCTCCTCCAGCTGATACATTGAGGACATGCGCTGCTGTGCTGCCTACGCACATTACAAAACATGCAGGACACCCTCTTAAAACTGACCCTGTCACACAAGCACTAATTTATTCATAGACACAAGTAACCCAGATAGCAAAATGTAACTGGACCGGACATGGGCCGGATGTACTCGAAAATTTGGTCTGCTCAAGTGTCTTTTTGCACAATGGGCCAGATCTGGTGTGGAGTCGAATGATGGATCTGGAACAGTTAAGGACCGGAACTGGCCCAGATAAACAAAAACAAAGTTAATATACGGCCCAAATCTGGCACCGATATGATACCAAAATATTGTACTCTTGGGCCGGATATGGTCCACATTTGTACCAAAGCTGTTTTTGAAATGAAGAATTTAAGCATTTTAATAACATGTAACACTTAAATGTGTTTTATTGGCTAATAAAGTTTGTCCTATTGAGAGCAATAATTACAGTACTGCAGTTTTATTAGTGTCATTTATTCAAGTGTGCACAATCTGCAATAAGCAGCACAACATTGTATTAACGTTGTAAAGACAACTAAAAAAGAATCTTTTTGACATGATTATTTAGCATTTATAATTAGCATGTATGCTTCCAGGTGGAACTTGAATAACATTGTTTTTCAAGTTCAACATTGGATGTAAGTGATTATGTTTTTATTGTCATGATTTGGTCTTGTTTTTAGTTTTGTATTTCAGAGTTTTGATTTCTTATCTTGTTTTCGTGGTCAATTCTTCCCTAGTGTTGCTTGGTTCCCTTGTGTGTTAATGTTTCCTAGTGTGGTCTTTAGTGTCTTATTTTGTACTTTCTTATTCTTGTTTCTCTGTGTTCTAGTGTGTATTGTTTTGTGAGTTCTGGGGCCCGTTACAGAAAGAAGGTTTTGTGCAAACGCTGAGTCAGTTAACCCTGAAATGAGGGAAACTCTGGGTTTTCTGTTTCAGAGGGGGAGATCACTCAAACCCGAAAAAGAGGGGTAACTCAGGCCTGTTCCAGAGAGGGAGGTAACTTTAGCTCTGAGTCAGTTACTATGGTAACTGAGTCTGTGAACCTAACCTGGTCGGGAGCAGGTTTTCTTCAATGAACCCCGAGTTTCTCTCTGTCTCCTTCCTCTTTCAGAGCCAGAAACGCCGTTTCATTTCCTCATTCTTTCATTCAGTCCGTATCACGCGCGTAACTAGCGAAGATTCACCGTTTGTCTGAATAAGAATCCAGGTTGTTTTAATATTATATGTGAGGTAGGCTATACTCTAGCGTATAAAACGATTTTGTCGAACATGGCATGTCTTTTAGTCGTGTAGCCTTGAGATGAAGGGGCTGCATTACTCCGCATGGAATAAGAGCCTATATTTACGTTGATAATCAGATGTTAATTTAATTAGGACTAATTAATAAACTAAACAGGATAAAGGTGAGAGGAAATTTAGCCTATGTGTGTGACACCCGCATTATGTTGGGAATAAAACGATAGGCCTAATGCACATTCAAATAGACACTGAATGAAGTTTACTTTTTTTAATTTGTCAAATATGATTAAAATACCACCATGAGCCTAGTTTGTTCTTATATTTCATTTTGAGCTGTTTTAAAGTCACTTTTCTTCTGCTGGATTGCATCTTAATGAAAATACATTTTAGGTTTAACACCATTCCACCAGTTTGGACCTGCGATATTATAATTCTGATTAGATATTAAATTAATAGACTTCATTACATGCTGACGCGAGCAGCCGTCGTACCCTACATCACTTCTCTCTCTCCTTTGCGCTGCAGCAGTGTTACTTTTTTCCCCTTATTAAAACCTGTTCATATTCGCCGTATGTCCGCATGAAGATAGGTTATATTTCGAGATGGTTAAAGTACGAGGATCTCTTTTTGTCACCTGTTGCCATGGTGAATCGTAGTATCGGGGCGCCATTAATGTTGGCTTTTTATCCTCATGGTGCACGCGCTGAACACTGAGTGAACCTACTGAGAGTTGATTTAACAAACTTAAATCAGCTGATCTGGAACCGAAAACTCAGAGTTTCCCACTTGCGGGTAAATCAACTCAGAGCTCAGGGTTAGACTTAGAGTTTGTTGAACCGTCTTTCAGAAACGGGCCCCTGTTTGTCTTCAGTGGTTCTTGATTTACTTTGTATTTGTCCTCAGTGTTTCTGGTCTTGTGTTCATTCCTGCCTCTCTGTGTTTCCCCTCAGTCCTGTTGATTGCCCTGATTGTCCTCACCTGTGTCTTGTTAGTCTCACCTGTGTTTGATTACCCCATGTCTATTTAGTCTCAGTGTTCCTTCCCTCGTGTTGTCAGTTCATTGTCTAATGTTGTCAGTGTTGGATGTTCCTGTTTTTCCTTGATCCTCGTGGCTACCTTTGTTTTCCCCTTGTGGATTTTTTGTTGGATTTTGATAGTAAGTTTGTTTTGCCTTTTGCCTTTTTTTAGTTTAAATACATTTTGAGTTACTTCTGCAATTGGATCCAGTCCTCCTGTTTCCAAACCGTGACATTTATCTTTTATCAATTAGAAAGATTTAAGATGAAAACATTAACATAACAAATTTAAAACATAACACAGTAACAAATGTGCAACATTAACATAACTTCAAACCTTGAGCACAACACTGGACATGACAATAACATTTAGGCTTCCCACCCTGAGCATAACACCATCGCAAAATGGCCGCTGTGGCCATTTTTAAAGTAAACTATATGAGTTTACAAAGCACAAGTTTGTTACAAATAACAAGTAGTTACAAATATCACTTATCATTAAAATAAGTAATAACTGTACTATATCATGTTGTAGTGTCATCAAACTCACAGCACACTTAGATGAACTCTTCTTATTATACTACAACACTTAGTTTGATTCAATGTGCTTTAGGTATTACAATTTGCTTTCATATTATTTCAAGGTTTTCTGTATAATTTTCAATAAAGTCACTATTATAGGTTGTAGGGTCACAAAAACATCATCACCTATACTCCATATCATGTTGGTTACTATTCTGGTTCCTGTTTAACCAGCCTTACTGGCATTTTCCTGCACCCCTGGTGGACACTTTGTGTATCGCTTGTATTTTCTTAAGTTTCATTTTCACCCTCAGTTTAGTTTCATTTACACAAAGAGCAGCCTACAGTGTGCATGCAGATCGGTTATCTCCTTACGTTTAAGCCTTGGAGTTGATATGTCCGTAAGTAACAAGTCATATATTGTTTAATGTATTTTTATGAAGAAATATTTCTGTTTATGAAGAAAACAGTAAGCCTCCAGAAGTGAGTAGACACGGAGATCTGTTTGCTAATGGCTAAATAGCTAACATTGAAGCATTGTGTCATGTGTTATGTGTACTTCAAGTACTTATACTTTCCTGAGTTGTTAAGCTGCTGGATAAAGGTGTATAAGAATGTTATACAGCAATGTTACATGTAATACAAAGATTTACAATTCATAAGGATTTAAAAAGTAGTTTAATTCATGTTTTCATCTCAAGCTATTGATGTACAGTACTTTATACATTTAACTATTTACAGTATAATTTCATGTGTATGCGTTACATGTGCAGTATATTGACACAATATTTGTACTGTATTTTCAGTTTTACAGAAACGACCATCACTAAAGCCACTTTGTTCAAGAAAACGGTTTTATTGGAGTTTTTGTTCGCTATCTGTCTAGCCTTGCTCAGAAACGCAATCGTGAGGACAGAATAGTAAAAGGACATCTACCACAGCGGGTGAAGACAGTGGAATCCTACTGTAAGCAGCACAATCCATCTATAGCTCTTCGAAGACACAATAAACATACACGTCATGGAACAACAAAATGAGACCGACAAGACACAGAAAACACATGAGACCAGGTCCCAAGTCTCCAGCAGGTCATCTGGAAGATCAAGTAGGTCTTCAGCCAGTGCAGCAGCAACTAAAGCAAGAGCTAAAGCCGAGGCAGCCCGTATACAGGTCTCCTTCGCAGAAAAAGAGGCAGCCATGATGAGGGAGAAAGCTCGAATTGAGGCAGAGCATCTAAGGGTCGCAGCTGAAACAGCACAGCGCAAAGCAGAGGTAGAAGCCAGTCTATATGTGCTACAAAAGGAGAGGAGTGCTACTGTCGCTTCAGCTGAAGCAGCAGTCTATGAAGCAGCAGCTGAAATAGAAGACGAACCTCTCAGAGGTTTGGCTCAAATCACTCTGGAAGATCCTGTTCAACGTACGAGTGAGTATGTACATACTCACCCAATGGTAACGTTTGCTCAACGACAACCTCCAGTCTTACAGCGAGAGCCTGTCACTACCACACATGCAGAAAGCCGCCAGCATAACCCAGTTAACGGCAGTTTACTTTTAAAGGAAGAGAATATTCCTTTAAAGTTTTGCATTCCAGACGAGAAGGCAGACAACCAGCAAGGAGCAGATTATCCATGGTATCCGCCTCCACCGATGTCTCACACATCCAGCCTCAGAGACTATGCATGTGGCAACCAACAAATGACAGACTTGACAAAATACCTGGTAAGGAGAGAGATGGTGAGTTCTGGACTGTTAAAATTTGATGACCGTCCAGAAAACTACTGGGCGTGGAAAACCTCTTTTCAAGATGTCACAAGAGAGCTCAATTTAACAGCCAGAGAGGAGCTTGACTTACTTACCAAGTGGCTTGGCCCAGAATCTTCTTCACAAGCAATGCGGATCAGGTCAGCACATGTCCACAATCCTACAGCAGGTGTCCAAATGATTTGGCAACGTTTGGATGAGAGTTATGGCTGTGCTGAGATGATTGAAAATGCCTTGCTACAAAAACTTGAGAACTTTCAAAGAATCTCAAACAAAGACAATTACCGTCTCAGAGAGTTAGGAGACATACTTCTAGAAATAGAGTCAGCAAAGTCAGGCGGGCAGCTACCCGGCCTAACATACCTTGACACTGCTAGAGGAGTCAATCCTATAGTAGAAAAACTACCTTACAGCTTGCAGGAGCGATGGGTCACACAAGGCTCCAAGTACAAAGAGGATCATCATGTTTCCTTTCCTCCATTCAGTTTCTTTGTAGGATTCATATCTAGGCAAGCAAAGACTAGGAATGATCCAAGTTTTGCATTCTCCACCTCTAGTAACTCAAGCCAGTCAAAGCCAGAGAAACCATTAAGGTATAATGAACGAACACCAGTGTCAGTAAGAAAAACAGAAGTGGCAGCCACACCCTTTGCACACTCACACAGCACAGCTGAAAAGAGAGCGGAGGAACCAAACAATCTGTGTCCTATCCACAACAAGCCCCATCCCTTAGCTAAGTGCCGTGGATTTAGAGGCAAACATCTAGATGAAAGGAAAGCTTTTTTAAAAGAGATGTCCATCTGTTTCCGTTGTTGTGCATCTATAAAGCACATCGCAAAGGACTGTAAGGCAGCTGTGAAGTGCAAGGAATGTAACAGTGAAAAACACATCTCAGCATTACATCCAGGTCCAGCTCCTTGGTCAGTGGAGACTCTGAGAACAGAACAAGAGCATGGCGGGGAGCGAGAGATGGGTTCATCGCCTGAAGTCACATCTAAGTGCACAGAAATCTGCAGCGAGATCCCCGGACCAAGATCATGTTCGAAAATCTCTCTTGTTCATGTCTATCCCAGTAACCGTCCTGAACAAGCTAAGAGGATGTATGCAGTGTTGGACGATCAAAGCAACCGGTCTCTGGTGAAGTCAGAGTTCTTCGACATGTTTGGTATCAAAGGAGATTCATTATTCTACACTCTAAAAACGTGCTCAGGCATAACGGAGACAGCAGGCAGGAAAGCCAACAATTTCGTTGTTGCATCACTTGATGGGAAAACTCAGGTAGCACTTCCTCCTCTCCTAGAGTGCAACATGATGCCAGATGACAGATCTGAAATTCCTACTCCAGACATCACACAGTACTTCCCTCATCTCAAACCAGTTGCAGACAAAATTCCCCCACCTGATCTTAATGCTCCTATCCTTCTGTTGCTAGGACGAGACATTCTGAGTGTTCACAAGGTACGAGAACAGTACAATGGTCCGCATAACACACCTTATGCTCAGCGACTGGATTTAGGCTGGGTTATTGTAGGGGAAGTGTGCCTTGGGGGAGCTCACAAGCCTTCCAGTGCGAACGTCTTCAAGACAAATGTACTGCAAAATGGACGCACCTCATTTCTCAAGCCCTGTCCTAGGATAATGCATGTGAAGGAGAAACACAGTGCTCTTACACAGCAATGTCATGCAAATGTTCCTTTCTGTCCTGAAGAGGTGACTCTGGTCACAAAAGCCGACGACCTCGGAAGCAAGGTTTTTCAAAGAAACCCTGATGACGACAAACCTGCTCTGTCTGTTGAAGATGGCATCTTTCTCGCATTAATGGACAGAGAAGTTTACATTGATGAAGAAAATCACTGGGTGGCTCCTTTACCATTCCGCCTACCTCGTAGTTATCTTCCAAACAACAGAGAGCAAGCTCTGAAACGTCTTGCTTCCCTTCAACGTACACTTCAGAAAAAGACAGAAATGAAAAAACTTTATGTTGACCCCAACAAAGAAGTCATGTTCATTATGAACTCTCAACCTTTAGTTCCTGTTTCAACCGATCCAGAAACGCCTGAAGTTTTTTCACCTGCAATGCTTCTGATTCAAAAAGCTAGTCTTGTGGCAGCGCCACCCGGAGACTTTGAGCTCAAGGATCTCTACAAGAGTCAGTGGAGACAGGGTCAAGGTCTTGCAGACTGTTTTTGGAAGAAATGGCGGCAAGATTATCTGGCACTTTTGCAAACCAGAAGGAAGTGGCAAGGAGAGAGGCCCAACATTCAAGAAGGTGATGTCGTCTTACTTAAAGACATACAAGTGAAGAGAAACGAGTGGCCTGTTGGACTTATAGTAAAAGCCATTCCTAGTACCAACGAGAAGGTGAGAAAGGTTGAGGTCAGAATCATGAAACACGGAACTGCCAAAACATACCTCAGGCCTGTTACAGAGGTCATTGTTCTCTTGTATGAAAATGGATAGAAAGACTGACTATTAGTGGTATACATGTTCATATACCAGGCGGGGAGTATTCTGGTTCCTGTTTAACCAGCCTTACTGGCATTTTCCTGCACCCCTGGTGGACACTTTGTGTATCGCTTGTATTTTCTTAAGTTTCATTTTCACCCTCAGTTTAGTTTCATTTACACAAAGAGCAGCCTACAGTGTGCATGCAGATCGGTTATCTCCTTACGTTTAAGCCTTGGAGTTGATATGTCCGTAAGTAACAAGTCATATATTGTTTAATGTATTTTTATGAAGAAATATTTCTGTTTATGAAGAAAACAGTAAGCCTCCAGAAGTGAGTAGACACGGAGATCTGTTTGCTAATGGCTAAATAGCTAACATTGAAGCATTGTGTCATGTGTTATGTGTACTTCAAGTACTTATACTTTCCTGAGTTGTTAAGCTGCTGGATAAAGGTGTATAAGAATGTTATACAGCAATGTTACATGTAATACAAAGATTTACAATTCATAAGGATTTAAAAAGTAGTTTAATTCATGTTTTCATCTCAAGCTATTGATGTACAGTACTTTATACATTTAACTATTTACAGTATAATTTCATGTGTATGCGTTACATGTGCAGTATATTGACACAATATTTGTACTGTATTTTCAGTTTTACAGAAACGACCATCACTAAAGCCACTTTGTTCAAGAAAACGGTTTTATTGGAGTTTTTGTTCGCTATCTGTCTAGCCTTGCTCAGAAACGCAATCGTGAGGACAGAATAGTTACACTACAGCAATTGATTTGGGAATTTTTGCCTTCACTCAATTGTGAGGATTTCTTTTACCTACCAAAAACAACATCATTTCTTTCTTAGACATTGTTTAGTAGCAGTACTCCATCTGAACAGTAGGGGTCTCTTTTAAGTTAGTTTGGAAACTGTGTTGACCTTTATTTTGCCATATATGATAGGGAACAAAGGGGGGGGGGGGGGTTTGTTCAGGTAGACTGTCCAACTACAATCCCGAGGGGAGGGGGCGAGGGTTGTTTAGGCAGGCCTAAACATAATGTCCATGAAGAGTTTCAGCTTTGCATTTTCCTTTCCCTAGGTTAGAGGCCTTTAATTGGAGACAATGGGGAGAGTAAAAAAAGGAAAGAATGCTGTTAGGAAAGATTTATGGGCAAATGCTGGTGGAATAGCAGCCCTGGTCAAATTAATGAAGAGTAAAAACATTACAAGCCAAAAGACGGAGTATTCTTCAGAAATCTGGTCAGAAATTTCTTTAGCTCTATTTGGTAAAGATGATCCAAAAAAACGTCATTGGCTCTGGGTAGTATGGACCAAAAATCAAAGAGGAGTCAGGGATTTGATAAGCCCACAACAGGAAAAGTCAGAAGGACAGGAAGACATAGACGAAGTAGAAGAAGAAATCATAGAAGGAGAATTAGAAAACACAAAAGAAGACGAACAAGAGAAGTCAGGTCAGAGAAATAATCAAGCAGTGTGTTTTTATGAATATGTGGAATTGTTACATGAAATGCTCTATGTTTTGTATGATCTTTATTTATGTCATGGACTCTGCTAGGGCTTCCTGCTCCTCGTAAACCCCTCACTCCTGCTGCTCCTCCTGCACACACCCCTCGGCTCATTTTCCATTCAGCACCTGCCAGCTTTTCCCTCCAGTTCCTCGTCTCCACCCACTGGCATTTCCCTGTATTGTCTCTCAGCCAATCGGCTGCCAGCCTGCTAATTCTGCCACACACCTGTTGCTTGTCTGCTCATTACCCCTAAGTACTTATACCAGTCAGTCTGCCTTTGTTGTTTGTGTAACCCAGGTTATCTTCTGTATGTACATGTTTACAGACGTTCATTAAATGTATCACACATTTACGTAAGTTCCTTAAATGCACCACCAGCACGGGAGTGAAAAAAACACTGCAGCATCGGCGGACAAAGTTTTTCTACATGATTTCTTCCGACCTTTCAGTTGAAATTGATGTATAAAAAGGAAGCTGTTAGACCTGGAGATAAATAAGATGAGTTCATGATGTGTTTCTGAGTTAAAAATACGTTTAGACGAGCTGATAGTGTCGTCAGTTTACAGTGAGAGAAGTTCGTCGGCAAAAACTCCGTTTTCTCTCCTTCAATGTGGATATCCTGGTGAGTTAGCTGAATTAGCCGATTAGCATACAAATTTAGTTGGTAAAATGTCTCAGTTGTGTTTTATTTTAAAGTAATATTTCATTGAACTAAAACCAGTTAGGATATTTAGTGTAAAGTATTAAGTTAATGAAGTCAATGAAAGGCGTTTGATCCAACCTTCACAACAGGGTCCAAAGACGAGGACTAGACTCTTCTCCTCTGTCGCCCCCCGGTGGTGGAATGAACTTCCAAACTCCATTCGATCTGCAGAGTCCCTCTGTACCTTTAAGAAAAAGCTAAAGACCCAGCTCTTTCAGGAATACCTACTAACTTAGCTTAATGATGATGATCTGGATAGTATTGATGTAATGATGGTAATGATGATGGTTGTTGTTTTTTGTTTTTTGTTTGAAAACAACGAAGTATAAGATGGTTATATACTGATTAGAGTCTCAGACTGGCAGTTCATGTTGTGCCTTGCCTCTGGGCAATGCCTTTCAGCACCTGTGTGTCCAATCGGACTCAAAGCTGATCGTTCCTCCTTACTGACATTGTTCCTTTATTTTTCCTTGATCCTTGCTTGTGTTGTTCTTACTCTCTGATGTACGTCGCTTTGGATAAAAGCGTCTGCTAAGTGAATTGTAGTTGTAGAAGTTGAATGAACGGTGGTCTGCATTAATGAGCTACCTAGCTACACGTGTTCACCTTATGATTGCCTCGTGGCTATGAGCTAAGCTAGTTTCCTTTGTGGCTGTTTCTAGCACACAATGTCATTTTTTCAACATTTTCTATGTGTTAAAAGTTAAATAAAATGTGAAATCAAGTGAATGATTTATATAGTTGTGATTTCTGAAATATTTGGGTCATAAATCGATAAAGAAAACAGTCAGTTAAGTTCATAGATGATTTATTTATGTTTAAAAAAACAACAACCTGTGAAGTAATGCTGCGTTCCAGTTACCTCGGAACTGGGAAGTCGGAACTGGGAATGACGTCACACCCGAGTTGAGCGTGTTCCAGTTGTAATATGTACAGTCTATTGTTGTAAGTCGAAAAAGCAACATGGACACCTCCAGGAGTACCTTTGTTTTGTTAGCTAATACCAGATGATAACAACACACTAAGTGATAATTTGTGCACAAAAATAACATGACCACATGTCCACAGATAGAACTGTCACGATACTATCAGTGTGATTGATTTAATCACACAGAGAGAGGAACAAGCGGCTAATAAACACTATAGTCTCAGCTTTAATGTACGGTTGATGCACGTAGCAGCCATGTTGGATTTTAACTCGGGCTGCTACGACTTCTCCGAGTTTCCGACTAGTAATTACGACTTCAGGGGGCGTTCCAGTTGACACTTCCGACTGGGAACTCGGAATTTCCCACTTCCCAGTTCAACTGGAACGCAGCATAACTGCGCTGCACACTTGTGTGCAGGCTGGTTTTATTTGAGGGACGATTCAACCGCCGACCAGGTCGTCATGGCTGCTTGAGGGTGCTGTGTCTCATCTGAATGCTGAACTGGATAATGCGCCGTTCTGAAGGGCGGTAGGAATCACATCATTGGAGCCTCACTGAAAGGATTTATTTTATTTGCACTTTAATTTTGAGATCTCAGCATTTTTTTAGTTTGGACCTAAAACAGTTGAACAAAGATAAATGGACAAAGACTGAAACCTGAAACCTTTAAAGGGAATTGATTACATTTTTTTATTTTATTTTCAAAGGTGTTTTTACAGGTTGATCAACCCTTAGGTTTTTTTTTTGTTTATTCGAAGATATATTTTTCTTTTGAATTGAGTATGAAAGGGTATTTTTTTTGTTTAAAGGTACACATTTAAGATATGTGAACAAGAAAAAGAACTGAAACCAAAGTTCTTAAATATATTTCTCTTTTCCTCATACATTGGTGTTGTGTGTGTTTGTGTGGACTGGAGGTCTTACTGCTCTTTTAGAGTTGCTACTACCAATCTCCTTAAACGACTTAGTGAATTCAAAGATTGAGTATCTTGAAACATTTGAACCTCTCTAACCTTCTGATCCTTAGACATTAACATTTAGAATATTTGATCTAAAATATTTTGAATTGATGATTTTTTTTTAGGTTTAACCCCACCCCTTGTTAGAGGAGTTACATTTGCGAGATCGTAGTTTGTGCTCCTGCCTGCTTCGTTTCCAGCCTGATTGTATGTATCGCCCTTTTGGATTTTTGACCTGTGCCTGCTTACCTGTTTTGAGTTTTTGCCTGACGCCTCTGTACTTCTGCCTGGTAATCCTGATTTTGATTTTGACCTCTGGAACGGACTAAATTGAACTGCCTGAAATCTTCAGTAAACTCTCAGTTTTTGCCTTACTCCTGCCTCTGCCCTTTGATTCTGCGTGTGGGTCTTCTCTGATTTGTAACAATTTATGCACTTTATTTTTGTATTCTCTGTAACTGCAGGACAGAGTCCAAGAAGAATTTCCCTTTGGGGACAATAAAGTATATCGAATCGAATGAAGACTCGCAAAACACTGAAGAAGACGAACAACAGAAGTCAGGTCAGAGAAATAATCAAGCTGAAGACAATTACACAGATGAAGACTCGCAAAACACTGAAGAAGATGACAAACAAAAGAAAATGTCTGTACAAACTGAAGCCCAATTTCAACAAAACATAGACCAATGGAGAAAGCTGCCAGAGGTATCAAAAAAGTTCACGATTACAATAAAACGAGAGAAATGGCAGAAAATTCTTCCCCTTCAAGGTTCAATGAAACTGAGAAGACCTTGGACCAATGTTTTTTATACAACAGTTTCTGGGAAAAAAATCCTGTTGTACTCTTGCTTTCAAGAGTCAGCACATCAAAACAACTCACAGCCGAAAAATCATAAGCCCATATTTAAATATTAGTGCAGTTTGTACTTTTCCTTCCTGCAGTGCCAAATACGTTTTTAAAATGAAAAGAAAGCCAATAGGAAACACCGGAATTAAAATATCTGTGCAACAAAGGGGAGAAATAAAACACAAAAAAAGTGAGAGGCAATTTAGACCAGCAGCATATACAAGAAGAGGGAGGATTGCAAGTGCTCTACGCAAGGGAGTGAGTCAGCTTTTCTATTCCAAACAGTTGCGTATCCAGGACATTTTTACTGGGGTGGCCAAGATGGGACACAAGGTGTGGGGTGGCCATGGCATAGCAAAGTTTAATGCCACGTACGCAGCCAACCGCGATTCGAATCCTACAGATTACAGATTTGAGTATTATTTATAAGCTGTTTGCAAATGAATAACTTACACAAATATTTTCTACAGCAAAAACCAGGGAAATCAAAATGGATTATGCTTAATTCCTGTAGACAGTACTTCAAGATGCGCCGCAATAGACTTGGAAAAGAGGACTGGGTTAACATCAAGTGGCAGCCTGGCAAGATAACCCACACCTTCCAGAAAGATGGCACCAGCTGTGGGGTCTTTGTCATGCAGGTGGTTATGGGCAACATTTTTTTTATATTGTTGCTAAAACAATATTTATTTTATGGTGTAGGATCAATCAAAGTGCATGTACTGTTTTGCCTTTCATGTAGATGGCCAAGATGACGGTGATGGAATTTTCAAACCTACCAAAGAGCTTTCACATTGAGTTGTAAAATGTATTCGGAAACTCAGAGGAGACATGGCAGAAGAAATTCTCCAAGGATCAGGTAATATAAGAATTTTTTTGGGACACTTTCTGCAAATGAAACAGTTATTTCTTTTGCAAATTTGATTGATCAAATGTTAATTGATTGATCGTCTTTTCATTTGCTTTTAGTTTCAAGGGATGAGTTCTGCTCCTTCTGTGGAAATGGGGACCTGCTTGATTCTGCAGTTGCTGCCCTTTGGGTCAGAGAAAATGTTTAATGGATTACAACATCAATTGATAATCTGGTTAGTGGATAACTTGATTTGGGGTTTAAAAACAAGCCATTCAATATTTTATTCTATATTCATTTCTTCATATCAAAAGTTTCACAATATGATAAACATCCTATCAGAAGTTTGTGAGGCCTCAAACTTCTAATTGATAAAAGATAAAAACCACTAATCACTTACATCCAATGTTGAACTTGACAATGTTATTCAAGTTCTACCTGGAAGCATGCATGCTAATTATAAATGCTAAATAATCATGCCAAAGAGATTCTTTTTAAAGGGATACTTCACCCGTTGAAACATGAATCTGTAGTGACATTGGGTCATATATGTAGTAGAAATGTGAAATAAATTTTGACATTGGTGCCTTCTTGACCGAGAAAAGGCAGAAAGTGTCTTTTTGCCTTTTCTCGGCAAAGACAACGACTCCCAGAATCCACAGCACCGCAGGACACTCACGCTGAAGGAGAGGTGCATTCATGTGGTATCGGAAAAATGAGATTCCGAGTTGTAAAATGCATATGAAACACCTGCTCAAGTCGGTTTTGTGTTTTGTTAACATACTTTTTATTCATGCACGTATTGCACATCAACTTTTTGCTTAAATATAACTTGACTGTAAGATTTCTCCGAGTTGGGAAGTCGGAAGAACGACTTCCCAACTCGGAAACTTGGACCACCCGAGCAGCACCTGAATGCAGCATTACTCGCGGACATTTACATCAATAATACAGCCGTTTCCACAACTGATTCCGAGATTTCTTCCAGAAGGAATTGGCATCTTGGAAATTCCTGGAAGAAAACAGACTATATGTCTGTGTCCATAGGCAAACAGTGACAGCACCGAAAACACAAGTCTGCCCCGGCTCCTTCTTCCTCTCACAGCCGCAGACCTAGCCAGCTAGGCTAGCTAGCCTGCCTGTCGGCACCAGCAGCCAGCTCGCCGCTATATTGCGGCTTGTAGAAAGAACCACAAACATCCAATTCGAGCACAAGACCTTCAAAATCCCCTTCAGTCATATCAGTTTCAAGTTGAAACATACGTTTTTCGCCATTCTCGGTCCATATCAGGTTAATCCGTAGAGACACCCAGCTTGAGCCCGGCTCAGGCTCACTGTACAGCTGCTGTCTGTCTGCAGAAGCCACCTGGCAGATATTTCAGCTCGTAGAAAGAGCCACGAACATCCGATTCGAGCACAAAACCTTTAAAATCCCCTTCATCCATATCAGTTTGAAGTTGAAACATACTTTTTTCGCCATTCTCGGTCCTTAAGAGCTTTATCCATAGAGACACCCAGTTCGAGCCGGCTCCCTGTTCAGCCGCTGTCTGTCTGCAGAAGGCACCTGGCAGCATTATTGCGGGCGGCTCGTAGAAAGAGCCACGATAATCCCATTCGAGCACAAGACCTTCAAAATCCCCTTCATCCATATCAGTTTGAAGTTGAAACATACATTTTTCGCCATTCTCGGCTGTTATTAGATTTCTCCATAGAGCCTGGTAGCATAGCTTTCAAGCAAGATGGCGGATGTTAAGTTTTGATTCTGGCAGTGAAGCCCCGCCCACTGATCTGTGATAGGTCTGTAGCTTCAGTGGTTGAAAACATGAGGAACTAGCAATGTAGTTTCACCCCTGCTAACCACAACAGCCGCAAGTGACGCAATATGACGATTTTTGCGTCACCTGCGGCAGCATCTCAGAAAAGAAAATACAGATTTTTCCCGTCTTAGGGGGAAATGAGGGCTGGATGCAAGACCATTCAATAAAAACACAAGTTTACTACTGATACAAAGCTTAATGCAAATGGGTGAAGTATCCCTTTAAGTTGTCTTTACAACGTTAATATAATGTTGTGCTGTTTATTGCAGATTGTGCACACTTGAATAAATGACACTAATAAAACTGCAGTATTGTAATTATTGCTCTCAATAGGACAAACTTTATTAGCCAATAAAACACATTTAAGTGTTACATGTTAGTAAGATGCTTATATTCTTCATTTCAAAAACAGCTTTGGTACAAATGTGGACCATATCCGGCCCAGAGTACAATATTTGGGTATCATATCGGTGCCAGATTTTGGCCGTATATTAACTTTGTTTTTGTTTACACACCAGATCTGGCCTATTGTGCAAAAAGACCCTGGAGCGGACCGAATTTTCGAGTACATCCGGCCCATGTCCGGTCCAGTTACATTTTGCTATCTGGGTTACTTGTGTCTACGAATAAATTAGTGCTTGTGTGACAGGCTCAGTTTTAAGAGGGTGTCCTGCATGTTTTGTATTTTATTGATGGTTTTAGAGTGCTTGTTTTATTATGAATTTTACAATTTGAGTGTTTTTATACTTAATTGCATGTTTTATCAGTGTGTGTGTGTGCCCAAGATTGCAGTGTTTTGTTTTTTTTATTCCTACGGGACCCTGAAGGACTCAACGAAAAGCCCCAGGCAGTAATTAAACAGATGCGTTACAGGTGTGGGACGCGGGTGCAAGAGGGTTTAAATACCCAAGCAGGAAGACACGAGGAGGGGAACACGAGAGGGAGATAACGGTAGAGATGACAGCAGGCCTGCGGTAGAGACGACGGTGAAGCCTCGAAGCCAGCACAACTAACACGCGACATCCCAGACCAAGAGGTGAATGAGCCACCGGAGTCTGAAGCGCAGCAGCCTGTATCCGCTCAGCGTGAATACTCCAGCCTGGGTCAGTAACGAGTCGTTACTGCCCCAGGAAAATGGTGAGTAGCCTATTGCTTTCCTTGTAACAGCGGATACGGAGAGGGCTTGCTGCGGGGCCTGGCCGAGTGTGGCAACTCTTGGTGTGTTGGCGGCGTACTGGTGGTTGTCTATCTCTGCAGGACAGGCGGAGGGCCGTGCGGAAGGACATTAAAACATAAACGTGTTACTTACAATTTAGTTGGATTAGAAAGGGTAATGTTAAGTTTAATAACGTAGTTATTCCTGCTATTTGTGGAAAAAGGGTTATGTTGATGAGGAGTTTAGGAAAATAAATAAGGTGTGCTGACAATGATGGCCTCTTAACATTAGCTGCATTTTTTCAGACTTCTTGTTTTTTCTGCTTCCAGGTTAAAATCCCTCGGAGATAAAGGATCAGCCAAAATGACAATCAATGTGGGTTTAAAGGCTCTTCTCGGCTGGGTGAGTTGATTAGTTATATTGTACACGTGTGATAATGCCAGTAAGGCTCATTAGATACCCAGACCTTTTAGTCAACTTTTCACACTCTCTCTAATTGCTTCCTTTGTGATGGAGAGCGACAGCTGTGTTAATCTGAGCAATGGACTTGATGCCTATTTGGCAAGGAGATGTAAGTCACACATTTGTAAAAATGTTCCTTCCCCTCATGATTTTCCAAAATCAGTCTATGGTGTCACAAAGAATTCAACTTTGTATAACAAGTTTTGGTTGTTGAGTCTAAAAGTATGTCTCCATGAATTTCAGATTTACCCGTGTCCCCTGAAGTTTTTGAGCGGTCACCATCCACCTCCAGCGCGTCTACCTTTACCTCCAGCGTGTCATCTTTGTCAGATGACGAGTCCCCCATGGTCCTCTGCAAACAGAAAATCATGATTGTGGATATGCCAATGTTGGCTTCTTCGTCAGTCAGGTACCAATGTAGATACACATTATAATAATTCAGGTCAGCTTATTGTTTTATTGGAATGTAGATAACTTTAATCTAAACTTCCCTAAAAAGTCTTGTCAATAAAATGTAGCTAGTGATCCATGACTAGTCACTTGGACATTGAAGAATAATATAAGTGTATCGTTGGGATGGTTTAAGCATGATTAGTTAAATGTGTCTAATACATATACTCCATGCAAGTAGGTCTTAAATCTTTTCTAACCGTTTCTTCCCAACAGCAAGTCTCTGCAGGATATCATGAACACACCTAAGTTTCAGTAGAGGAAGATGCAAAGGCAGATGATCAAAGAGAAACTACACAGATGGCTTGGAGAGGGAGCTGGCCAGCAAGCATGCACTCATCGCACAGAGAGGTAGAACATTTGAGTGTTTGTGTTTACATGAAATCATCTTCAGTAATGGGGAAACTTTTGGTGCTTAAGTTTTGTGTTTTCTATCAGAGATAATATCAATGACTCTGAGTCCAAGAACAACTCGTAAGTATCCAGTACTTTGAATTATATTTACTTCTACTGTTATCAACTACATGCTATTTTTTTATAGCTCATTTTTAAATACCCTGTTCGTTGTTAATTGAGCTTTGAGTGAGACATTTAGACTGTAAACAAACAGGATGTATGGCTATTGATTTAATTAGTCTCACTTTTTGAGAAAATCACACAATGTCATACCCTGTCCCATCCAAACTTTAAGGAATTTGAAGTCAACCTGATTAAAAACTGTTTTTTCTGTCTAAGGTTAAAGATTCATCTTAATGAGATTGTGAGGCAAAACCAGGACATAAAGAGCACCTCCTCATCACCACCCAGACGCCCCAGCTCCTTCCCTACCTCACCCAGACGCCCCAGCTCCTTCCCAACCTCACCCAGGCACCCTACATCACCACCTACCTCACCCAGACGCCCTAGCTCCTTCCCAACCTCACCACATCACCTCCCACCTCACCCAGATGCCCCAGCTCACCCAGACACCCCAGCTCCTTCCCAGCCTCACCCAGGCACCCCACACACCTCCCAGACGCCCCAGCTCACCCAGACGCCCCAGCTCCTCCCCAACCTCACCCAGGCACCCACATCACCCAGACGCTCCAGCTCCTTCCCAACCTCACCCAGGCACCCCACCTCAGACTCTTAATTAGGTAACACCTCCTGTGTGTCGTCTTTGTCAGATGACGAGCCATGTTCTTCTGCAAAAAGAAAATCACGTTTGTGGATATACAAACTGTGGCTTCTTCTTCAGTCAGGTACCACGTACATTGTGTTTAGTTAATATTATTAATTAACTTATCATTGTATTTGATTTAAACTAAAGTATAATCAATTGGTCACATAAAGTTTACTTGAATTAAGTTTATTTAGTGCATATTTAAGTTGCATTTAGTTATTATATATAAACTTTTGGTTTAATTTAGTTACATTTTACCTGAAAATATAACGTATCTTTTATTAGGGCCAAGAATAATTTTTTTGAGTGTACCCTGTCCCATCCAAACTTTAAGGAATTTCAAGTCAGCCTGATTAAAAACTGTTTTTTTCTGACTTTGGTTACAAATGTCTCTTAATGAGATGATTAATGAAAACAAATACTTAAAGAGCACCTCCTCTCTAATGGAGCGGAAAGTTATTGAGCTGACAGAGGAGAATGGTGTGCTCTCTTCCCAGGTAATGCCATTACACACAAACTAAAATATGTATTTGCATTATTTTCTTAATCTAGGTCATAAAGATACACTGGTTTTATCTTGAGAAAGGCTTTCTTTTTTTCACACGATCTCATTTTATTTCCCCCCTTAATCCAGTTCCTGTCATGATTTGGTCTTGGATTAGTTTGGATTTCAGAGTTTTGGTTTCTTATCTTGTTTTAAATTCTTCCCTAGTGTTGCTTGTTTGGTTTAGTATGTGGTTCTTGATTTACTTTGTATTTGTCCTCAGTGTTTCTTGTCTTGTGTTAATTCCTGTCTGTGTGTTTCCCTCCAGTGTCGATTGCCCTCATTGTGTTCATCTGTGTCATTAGTCTCACCTGTGTCTGATTACCCCCTGTCTATTTAGTCTCTGTGTTTCTTCCCCTCTGTGTCAGTTCATTGTCTTATGTTGTCGGTGTTGGATGTTACTGTTTTCCTTGATCCTCGTGGCTACCTTTGTTTTCCCCTTGTGGATTTTTTTGTTTCACCTTTTGGACGTTTTTGAGTAAGTTTTGTTTTGAGCTTTTGTTTAATTAAATCATTTTTGTTAAACTGCATTTAGGTCCAGTTCCATGATTCTATTCTTGACAGAATTAACTGACCAAGAATGGACCCAGCAGAACCTTTGGACAAGATGGATTTTTGTTCTAGGATAAATTACATTCAGAACATTTTTCGAACAGCTTCCTTCGAAGTCAGGAGGACTGCTAAGATGGAGCAGTCCCTGTGGACTGGTACCCGCCTGGCTATTTTTTCAGGTAGCCGTGGAGGCCAAAGAAGGAGCTCCATGGAGCCTCTGCCACAGCAGCCTGTGTACCAGCTCAAGCCTCAGCCTCCCTATGTTCCAGCAGAGTGCTGTCTGCCACCAGTTCCGGCGGAGCACCGTCTGCCCCTGTTCCTGTTCCAGCAGAGCGCTGTTTGCCACCAGTTCCGGCGAAGCGCTGTATGCCCCCTGTTTCTGCAGAGCGCTGTCTGCCACCAGTTCCGGCGGAGCGCCGTCTGCCCCCAGCCCCTTTGCCTGCTGAGCGACTCTGGCCCCTTCTGTGTGCTGAGCGCCGTCAGCCCCCTGTGACTGTGCTTGCTGAACTCCAGACAACTCTTGGTTTCCCCCCCCCCGGCGGTCCGGCCGACTCCTGTGTCTCTGTGGGAGGCCCTGCTCACTCTGTGTCTCCGTGGGAGGCCCTGCCCACTCCTATGTCTCCGTGGGAGGCTCTGCCAACACCTGTTTCCTCGTTGGAGGCCCTGCCCACTCCCGTTTCCTCGTTGGAGGTCATGCCCGTTCCTGTGTCTTCGTCGGAGGCCCCGACGACTCCTGCGCCATCGTCAGAGGCTCTGCTGACTGCTGCGCCTTCATTGTCTTATGTTGTCGGCGTTGGATGTTCCTGTTTTCCTTGATCCTCGTGGCTACCTTTGTTTTCCCCTTGTGGATTTTTTTGTTTCACCTTTTGGACGTTTGAGTAAGTTTTGTTTAATTAAATCATTTGTTAAACTGCATTTGGGTCCAGTTCCATGATTCTATTCTTGACAGTTCCCTATAAATTCCCAACATAAGCCTTCTTTGATATTGAAATTGTTTGATATTGAAACCGCAACATGACTAAAGTTTATTTTATATCTTCGGAACGAAGGAGGTTCTAATGACACTCCTAAATATGGCTCTTTTTTCCTTTTCCTTTTTTTACTCATGGTCTCTGGAAACCCTGTATTTCACATCAATAAACAACAAGCAGATCAACAGGTATGTCACACTGTTGAGGCAGACTTGATGTTTCTCAGAAAAAGACATGTTTTAAAGCAGTGGGTGTAAAAGAAGAGGGTTCTTTAAAGCTTTAAATTGCTTTCTTCCTTGCGTATTCTGTTATCTTGAATTCAGGTTCTTTTGCTGTTGAAGTCCGTTACTTTGAGTCATTAATTTATTGTATTGCAAATCACTTCATTTGAATTTCTACTTCATTTAGTTATTTTTTTTGTCCCTAGGACTGGTACAGAACACAGAAGGGAATTTGATTTATGTTAAGACTTGTGTTAAATCATAATCTATTTTTTTCTTTGTATTATGTTTTGTCAAAAAGATTTAAATGAAATCTTTTGTCTTTCCAGTCTTATTCTCACAGAAAAAGGTGAAGGCCAGCTGCTTCCCCCGTCCTCTTAGTTCTACTTTGTTCCTGTTTTAACCATCACAGTCACTTTTTATTGTATTTCATGTTTTAAATCGTAATCTGTTTTTTTTCTTCTTTGTATTATATTTTGTTAATAAAAAGATTTAAATGATACATTGTGATAAGGTTGTTCCTTTAAACTGTACACACCACCATGGGTAATTTATTAGCTCTATACATCAAGTACTCATGGTTAGAGTTGGGAGTGGGGTAAAAGCAGAGTCTCCTTGAATCTTTAGTGGGTTGTTCAGAACAAATCTATTTATCACATTTTAGCAGAGACGATCTTAGAAAAAATGTTTCAAAGTGAGCCAGCTCATTCTACTTAAGCTTACAAATAAAATCCTATGTATTAGAGTGATATTTAAATAAACATAAGAATCATGATTGATGATGATCATGATGGTTTTAACTTAAAGATATGGGCTTCAAAAGATTAGTATGTAGTGTTTTTAAAAACAGGACCTGTACAACTTGTAGTTGAACATCTACTTAATGTCAATCCCGTTCTATTTTAAAGGTAACCCAGCACAAACTATTACTAAAAGATCGATTTTTGATGAAGGCTGGTAAAATGCTGTGTCTTCAGTTATAGATCCCAAGAACTTTGTCGGATGTCATCAAAAAACCTAATGAAAAAGAAGAAACTTCATGCATGAAGGAAAACCCCACCAATGACTATAGATTGGTGTTTATATTTCTGATTAAAATGATGTGCAAGAACATTTTAACTAACTAACTACTGTAGTATGTGCATTTAAATCAAAGGGTTATTTTGAAGTGGGGAGTACTATCAGCTCAGACCAGATTGCTGAAAGAAGTCTGTCCGACAAAGCTACATAATCGTAAAAGGCTATAAAGATTTTAGGATCTAAACCAGGGGTGGGCAACTGGCGGCCCCCATCAACCCTCAACGTGGCCCTCAGGTCAATTTCTACATATCAATTCATTGGAAACATGAAGAAAACATGACAAAATCTGCCATGAAAACCATAAATATGTCCATAATAATATTTGATCACTGGTATATGTGAGTTAAATTTGAGACATAATTGACTGCAATCGTTTTTGTATCCTACAATTTGGCCTCCTGGCAGTGAGCGTTAAATGAATGTGGCCCTTGCTGTGACCAAAGTTGCCCATCCCTGATCTAAACTCTCATGTTGCACATATAAGGCTATTTGACAAGGTAGGCTCGTATTTTTTTCCTTTAGTTTATAGATTTCTCCACCATAAACCATCTCCTCAAACCACAATCTGCCACCCACACAAACACTACAGAGGAACACTGCAACAACTTTATCACCTTCTTCAGAGCTAAAGTGAACAACATCCGCTCCTCTCTCTCCAACCCCTCCTCTCTACCAACCCTCACTGTCAACCCACAGCCGATGATCCCCCAGCCCCTCTGTTGCCTTGCCAGTATCTCACAGGAAGAAGTTGAGAGCATCATTCACAGAATGAAACCCACCACCTGTGCCCTGGACCCCTTCCCCACAGCCCTGGTAAAATCAAACATTCACGCCATAAGTCCCCTAATCACCACAGTCATTAATCACTCCCTACTCTCTGGCCATGTCCCACCTACATTAAAAACTGCTGTCATCAGACCCCGGCTGAAAAAACCCAACCTAGACCCAGAAATATTCACCAACTACAGGCCAATTTCTAACCTTCCGTTCCTTTCAAAGGTTCTCGAAAAAGCAGTTGCCGCCCAGCTCCACGACCACCTACAACTAAACAATCTCTACGACAAATTCCAGTCTGGCTTCCGCTCTGCCCACAGCACCGAAACAGCCCTGGTTAGGGTCACAAATTACCTGCTGATGGCAGCTGATGGCGGCTCTCCATCACTGCTTATCCTCCTTGATCTGACTGCAGCCTTCGATACCGTCGACCATAACATCCTCCTGAACCGACTTCAAAACACCATCGGACTCTCTGACACTGCCCTAAACTGGTTTCAGTCCTACCTATCTTCAAGGACTGAATACATCGAAATTGCAGACACCAGGTCCAGCACACACCCCGTCACCTGCGGGGTCCCCCAAGGATCAGTCCTAGGCCCTACCCTCTTCACCCTCTACCTGCTCCCCCTCGGTCACATCATCACCCGGCACGGAATATCATTCCACTGCTATGCTGACGACACCCAACTTTACATGAAAACCCGCACCACCTCCTCCACATCCTCACCATCTTCATCCACACTCACCACCTGCCTGGAGGAGATAAAGACGTGGATGAGTCAAAATTTCCTCCAATTAAACAGTTCAAAAACCGAAGCCATTCTAGTCGGCACACCCCACCAAGTTCAGTCATCTCCCATAACTACAATATCCTTCTCTGGTCAAGACATCCATCTCTCACCACATGTCACCAACCTAAGTGTAAAAATGGACCCTCTGCTCACCTTTGAATCACACGTAAAACACATCTGCAAAACCTCATTCTTTCATCTCAAGAACATTGCAAAACTCCGCCCCTCACTCACCCCCCGAGACACTGAGAAACTCATCCACGCCTTTGTCTCCTCCAGGCTCGATTACTGCAACGCACTTCTCATCGGGATCCCGGCCAAGAACATACAGAAACTCCAATACATCCAGAACAGTGCTGCCAGGATCCTGATGAGAGTGCGGAAACACGAGCACATCACACCCATCCTGCATTCACTACACTGGCTTCCCGTCTCACCCAGGATCGAATACAAAATCCTTCTACTCACTCATCAATGCATACACGGCACTGCCCCTCCTTACCTTAAAGAACTGCTCACCCCACAAACCAGCGCAAGACACCTCAGATCTGCCACTGCCAACTGCCTCCAAACCCCCAGGACTAAGCTCTGCACTATGGGGGACAGAGCCTTCTCCTCTGCTGCCCCACGGCTGTGGAATGCCCTTCCTGGCCATCTGAGAGCCCCACAGACACTACACTCCTTTAAAAAGGACTTGAAAACATTCCTTTTTAAAAAAACATTTTCTTAAACAACAAACCCTGTCCTTTTAACCACTGCTTTTAGATCTTGTTTTTATGCTCAGGTTCTTAACTCTGCCTGATTTTAATTGTCTGACTGTCTGCTATTGTTTTTATTAGTTTTTATGGTACTTGTAGCACCTTGGGATTTTCTTTTAAATATGAGGTGCGTTACAAATAAAATGTATTATTATTAATTTATTATAGATTTGAAAGATAAGAAGTCAATACCTTTTTTTATTTTTTATTTAGTTTATACATTCAATGTCGATTGAAAGCTTAAGCTTAAGGGTAAGCTGTGTATGTTTCGTGTACTTTTTTGTAGGTATAATTTTATTTTGAAGGTTTATATCCCGATATCTTGCTGTCTGCGGAAGAAGACCGACTGGAAACCGAAAGTTTGAAGTAAAACCTGCCTAAACGATACTTTGTGTATTGAAACTTTTCTGTTGAGTGTTTCATTTTCTAATTCAACCATGTCATTATAAACCCATTATTATTTATCTCAAGTGAATGTTAATGTTAGCATTGCATTAGGTCGACAGCGGAGATCAACCCCGTCGTCAGAAAAATTAGCAACTGGATTACATTTATTAGTTGTAAACTCTCTGCGATAGGTCATTTTTGAGTCGACACAAATCTGTTTTACAACGGAGGATTAGGGCCAAGTAAAAAAAATCTAAATATACGAAATTTACAAGATTAAAGTCGTAAATTTACTAGTTAAAAGTTGTAGATTTACGAGATTAAAGTCGTAAATTACGAGCTTAATCTCGTAAATTTAAAAATAATCTCGTAAATTAACAAGTTTGAGACGGTTCGAGACCAGCCTGCGCGAGAATGATGAAAGGATAAAGTTGTTATTTTAGCAGCCTGTTCTCAAATGACAAACGTGGAGCATCTTGTTGTACTTTAGTTAAAGGGATACTTCACCCATTTGCATTAAGCTTTGTATCAGTGGTAAACTTGTGTTTTTATTGAATGGTCTTGCATCCAGCCCTCATTTCCCCCTGAGACGGGAAAAATCTGTATTTTCTTTTCTGAGATGCCTCCGCAATAGACGCAAAAATCGTCATATTGCGTCACTCGCGGATGTTGTGGTTAGCAGGGTAAAACTACATTGCTAGTTCCTCCTGTTTTCAACCACTGAAGCTACAGACCTATCACAGATCAGTGGGCGGGGCTTCACTGCCAGAATCGAAACTTAACATCCGCCATCTTGCTTGAAGGCTATGCTACCAGGCTCTATTTAGAAATCTTATATCTGCCGACAATGGTGAAAAAAGTATGTTTCAACTTCAAACTGATATGGATGAAGGGGATTTTGAAGGTCTTGTGCTTGAATCGGATGTTCGTGGCTCTTCCTACGAGCCGCCCGCAATATTGCTGCCAGGTGCCTTCTGCATACAGACAGCGGCTAAACAGGGACCCGGCTCAAGCTGGGTGTCTCTATGGATAACGCTGAAGGACCGAGAATGAAGAAAAACGTATGTTTCAACTTCAAACTGATATGACTGAAGGGGATTTTGAAGGTCTTGTGCTTGAATCGGATGTTTGTGGTTCTTTCTACGAGCCGCAATATAGCGGCGAGCTGGCTGCTGAGTGCCGACAGGCAGGCTAGCTAGCCTAGCTGGCTAGGTCCGCGGCTGTGAGAGAAAAGAAGGAGCCGGGGCAGACTTGTGTTGTCGGTGCTGTCACTGTTTGCCTATGGACACAGACATATAGTCTGTTTTCTTCCAGGAATTTCCAAGATGCCAATTCCTTATGGAAGAAATCTCTGAATCAGTTGTGGAAACTGCTGTATTATTATTATTAAATGTCCGTGAGTAATGCTGCATTCAGGTGCTGCTTGAGTGGTTTAAGTTTCCGAGTTGGGAAGTCATTCTTCCGACTTCCCAACTGGGAGAAATCTTATAGTCAAGTTATATTTAAGCAAAAAGTTGATGTGCAATACGTGCCTAAATAAAAAGTATGTTAACAAAACACAAAACCGACTTGAGCAGGCATTTTACAACTTGGAATCTCATTTTTCCGATACCACATGAATGCACCTCTCCTTCAGCGGGAGTGTCCTGCGGTGCAAAATTTATTTCACATTTCTACTACATATATGACCCAATGTCACTACAGATTCATGTTTCAACGGGTGAAGTATCCCTTTAAGGTTTCACAAATAAGGAAAGGCTACTTCCTTTTGTAGTCTGTAAAAAACTGTTAGTTAAAGAGAAGTTTTCACTTCACCTTGCAAGGACTTGTATCTGTAAAATGATGTATGAATAGGACACAAACTGTCTCTGCACATAACACTTTAACAAGGCAGACAAGTGCAGATAACAGACACAAATATCTGATAGTCGTGTTGGGGCTTTACTTATGCAGATATGGAACTACACATGCTTTTGGCACACCATCATCATCACATTGTCTTAAAATGTCAGGACCCTGAAAAGATAGGCCACTGCAAGAAACTGTGGCTTTTCCGAAGAAAGAACCACACTGATTTAAAGGAAGTTTTGTCTGAAGAGGAAAGGCTTTAAGAGTTCTCCTGTCATCATTTTCACGCAAGCTGGTTTCAAACTCGTTAATTTACAAGATTATTCTATAACACACCCCCGACAAGCGCGGCGGATCGAAACTAAATCAGAAATCTGTGCCGGCCGCAGATCTGAGCCACCATGAAGGTCACAGGCCCTACACTGCTTGTCGTCTCAATCGATGGAGTAGACACAGTTAGGGTGATGTGTGACTGTGTGTGTCTGAAAAGCCCCGTGTTGTGCATCGGAGAGGAACAGCCCAAAAACTAGTTAGCAGGTAAAGAGTCTTAATTAGTGATTGGATGCACCTGTGGAGCTGACCACTTGAAGAAAAACACAACATGCATGTCTAACTTTGCACTGAAAAAAGTCAGTGATGGATTGAAATGTCTGCACAAATCATTTGTCTGCCCAACTATGAGTCAAAAATAGTCTTCATGTAGTGTTTGAAGAACATTTCTCTATTTTCTCTTCAGCTTAAGAAACTTTTAAGCCTGTTAGAAGTCCTCCTCACTACTCCTAACAGTTTTACACCTTAGGAGCTCTATTAAGAGCTAAGACAGTTTGTGAATAACTTTCATCTTTACAAGGATCTAGTCTGAACTTTGAGTGGAAATTCTTAGAAAATGTCCTGATTCTAAGAATTTTCTTAGAATTTTGTCACTAGGAGCAACTCTTAGTACTTAGGGGGCTTCGTGAATACGGGCCCAGGTGTACAAAGTCTCTAGACTTAGCTGTTGCTCTCCGATCAGTTTACAGGACCACCTCCCAATCTGGTTCAGAGAGTTTTTCACGACGAAGTTTAGAAATCACTTGTTTGTGTACATGTGAAGTTGACCACACTTTTACGTTGAGCTTTTGACAGTGTCACGTTTCTGCAGGCCGCGTGATCTGAAGGACAGACGTCAAGGACAGAGAAACTAACAAAAAGAATATTGCACCTTCACAAAACAACAAAAATAAGGCCTTTGGGTTTCTTAAAGGTGGAGTGGAGTTATAAGTCTCCACAGCCACCCACTAATTCTACTAACTGACAGTAGACGAACTAAAGAAATTGGCCTCAAACAACAAGTGGAGTAACTCGACAGGGAGAAAAACAAAGTGTAAAATCCCCTAAGAAAATCAACCCTTTTAAAGCCCTCTTTCCTCCCTCTTCCCCACACACCCCCACTCTTATAACACTCTTCCCACAAGCACAGAGACGCCAACTGAAGGTGTTGATTCTCTGTCACACACCTAACTGAGGGAAAGAAACTCCTTTTATAGAGCAGCCAGGCTGATGAGCACAGGCTGGGTGCAATGAGGACAGGTGCTCTCACTGATAGGCTCGTTAGAAGCACTGGAGGTCACAGGCTACCTCCATCCGTAACAACAGCTAACTCAGCAAGTCTACATGATGGATTGTAAATCACAACTCATAAGACAGACAGACATTTTTTATGTTGATAAGAAAGTGATGTATTTTTCTCTGTACTTTCATTCCACAACGCTCCAGTAGTAAATGACAATTACACTCAAACACATCGAGACGTCATGATTATAAACATCATCAGAGGAACTTTGCTCTGAGGTTCCCGCGTCTGGATCTTGGGAAGACGGGCAGCTGTCTCACAAATACCCTCCAAATTCATAGCCGTTGTCACAGAAATACAGGGCTTCAGGTGAGTGTGTACATGTACTCTGCTTCCATCCTGTGCGATCATGTCTGTGTTTTCATTGAAACCCTTTCTCTTGTTTTTCTGCCCCACTTTTCTCAAGTGATGAGATGAAAGACGACTTCCTGAAGAAACCAAGACAGTCTGCGTGCACTTCCGGTTTAGCGTTTTACGTCTAGTCCGATGATATGAATGCATGTAAAATATCTCTAAATAAAATTAGATAGTAACATTAAAGCGTTTTATTCTTTTATTTATGTGTAACAGATTACTGAACATCGTGTTTTCGCACACTTTAGTTGGTAAAGATGGGAGATGAACATTGTTTTAGCTTACCTTGTGCATTTCAATTTTATGTTTTACTCTTTACCATCATTCAATATTTAGCTTTGTCATATTGTGCTATTTTCTTACCTTGTGCTGTTGGACCACCTTTATCAATGAAGGAGCTCATTTTAAAATACACCAACTTAAATACGTTTTTAAACTCAGTTCTACGTGAGCTTAGAGTAAATTGTTTGCTTTTTAAAAAAAATATATTTTTTAGCAAAAATACAATAAAGAAACTGATAAAAGGTTCTGTTCAACTTTATTATGACCCTGCAAAGCCTCAAACATCATGAGGGACCCATAACATCCTGGACACTCCCTTTACCCCCCTCCCTTCAGGCAGGCTCAAAAAATCTTCACAAGAACAAACAGACTCAGGAACAGCTTTTCCCCCAGTACTTTAGAAACTCTTTATTTTTTTAAGGTTGCAGCATTCTACAATTCTTTTCAAAAAAACAACTGCTAACTTATTTTTTCTAGTGTAACCACTGTAAAGTTCTTTAAGGAACTATACATCTATTCTTTATGACTGCCACTGTTTCCATAACTATTTACAGTATATTTATTAAGGGTTTGTTATGACATGATCACCAAGTACCTATTTTACAGATCATCATTTATGCCGCATTCGCAGTATGCCATATAGCCTCTTTTGTCAACAATCTCTTCACAGAACTTAAACATGTCTTCCATGTTATGAAAGATGAACTTGAATGGCTCCAAGATTTCTTCCCTCTCATCCTCTTCAATGGTCTCTCGCGTTTCCTCAACCCAGAGCTTGGCAAACTGCTTTACAGCCTCTTCGCCCATCTGCAGGGCATCAGACAAGTCCACTGTGGCTGCAAATAAATGTGAGTTTGTCTGATTCCATTCTGCACCGTTTTTGCAGTGTTGTACAATCTTTTCCCAGGTCTTTGGGAAAAAAAGAGAAAAAAGGGTTATCTGAGTTTGGGGGGACTTGAAGGCTGGTAAGGTGAACTTAGGCAGTGGTCCAAAATTTTCTGAGCTTGATCACGGGCGTAATACTGCTTTGAGGGGGCGACATGAGACTGCCAGCGTGTGCAATTATTGCCGTGGCGATGGGCATTGGAAGGACCAGTGTCCACTGTTGAAGCCAAAGGTCAAGCCTAACTTTCATGCTCCAGCTATGCTGTGTACCACTGTTCCAGTGACGTCTGTTGGTGTGACCTCTTGTGTTGGCTTGAGTGAAGTACCGGGCAAGGTACCTGTTTGTGTGGACTTGGATAAGGATTCTGGTTTTGAGCCATTCATTTCTGTTGCTGTTGTATCACTGGTTGGTAATGACACAGGTGTTCTGATCAAGCTACTTCGTGATACAGGTGCGAAACACACATATGTTTTGAATTCAGCGTTGCCTTTTTCACCACAGACAGAAACCGGTGATTACATACTGATGAGGGGGATGGAATTGGGTTTGAATACTGTGCCACGTCATTTCTTGAAGTTGGACTGCGAGTTGGTGCAGGGTGTTGTTCCTGTTGGAGTGCGACCTGAGTTGCCAATTGAAGGAATCGCTATGGTTTTGGGTAATGATCTTGCTGGTTGTCATGTGTGGGCTGATGTTCCACCGCCACCTGAGGTTGTGTCCAAGCCATTATTGTCTGAGGTGTTGGATGATAGCAGTGGGCTTGTGCCGGAGGTTTTTCCAGCCTGTGCTGTGACACGTGCGCACAGCCGCAAAGAATCTGTGCCGGATATGCCTGGTTCAAGTAGTAGTGGCAGTACGTTGGTTAAACATGTGGTTAAACTGCCTGATCTCCCAGCATCTGTTTCAAGGGAGGACTGGGTGATGAGCCAGAAGGCTGATCCTTCCCTGTCTGCATTGTGGGATGAGGTGCTGCCTGTTGACAAGGTCAGGGATGTTGCACAGGGGTATTTCGTTCAAAATGACTTGTTGGTGTGCAAGTGGATTCCTTGTGATGGAGACTTTGTGGGCGAGGCAATTTTTCAGGTAGTAGTTCCAAGTTGTTTTTGTGATGTGGTGCTGCAGATTGCACATGATGCTTGTGGACATTTGGGTGTTGGAAAGAGTTATGACCATGTCCTACGCTACTTCTTTTGGCCTCGTGTGAAGCACAGTGTCTCAAAGTTTAAAAATAAGAAGAGGAAAAAAGCTTTCTTACGTCATTTGCCTGTAGTTTAGGGTGGAATGTTTCCCGGTGCCTTACTAAGCTACCTGAGTAAGCCTTGTTGTTGTTATCTAATGGTTTTTGTTTGTCGTGGATCCTGTTGGGGCCCCCGGCTTTAAGGGGGGGGGGGGGGGGGGGGTGATGCCCCATCAGGGTCAGCAGGTAATGTTTTCATTGTGTGGTGGTTGTCTTGGAGGCGTGTCGACCATGTGATTGGATTGCAGCACTAATTGGAGTAACTCAGCACACCGAGCCCAGGTGTGCTGAGTTACTCCAATTAGTGCTGCAATCCAATAACTTAACCTCCTGCCTTTTCACACTCTCCCCTCTCTGCTTCCCCTGCTCTACCTGCTCTAACTGCTCTTCTCCACAGGTACCCTGCGGTTCTGTTTGAGACTTTGGTCTTCGTTTGGGAAATGAAGAGTTTATCTAATTTTGTATGATTTGGTCTAATTTGGTTTAATTTGGTTAATTAAGAATTTCTCCGTGAGATAATTTGGTTAATAAAGAATTATTTTACACTTTAACCTTGTGTGTCCCCCATTCTTTGTAGTGACTTCCTGAGCCGGGTCGTGAAAGCTCCTCTTCATCTTTATCTTAAAAAAAAACTTTAAACCATCATCTTCTTTACATTCACTGCACATTAGGGGTTAACATGGAAAGAATGTGCACCCCTAATTTGAGTTAAAATAGTTGGTTTTAAAGACTGAATGGAGGAACAAATGGTGTGTGGAATGATCGATAAACTGAGACTGTGATTTGCTTGTTACATTTTCACTTACCTGTTTGTTTGGCTGAATTTGCTTGGTTGTAAAATCACTTTATAAACTCATGATTTTAAAGGTGCTTCATAAGTACAAATATTATTATTATGATTATTGTTGGCAAATGCGTAAACAACAACAACAAACAAATACAACCTAGGAAAAAATGCATTACAAAACTGACTTTAATGTCATCCAACTTCCGCTTCCCAAGACGAAACACTGGTGTCCAAATCCAAATTGTGCATATGCACATTCGGACTCTAGAAAGACTTTGTATCTCTGTGTTGGCTTCGTAGTGAATGAAATTTCAATTGTGCGATAAGACAAGACAAGGCAACACAATACACTTCCAACTCAATCACACCACAGTTAAATGAAAAAACAAACAGATTTTCATGACATTTAATGAATGCTTAGGAAGTTAAAGAAAACAAATCAAGCAAAAACAACCAAAAGAGTCAGTGACAAATAATAATGAAGTGTACACACAAAACACACATATATTGTTTGTAGGAGTCCACACACCTATACACATATTTGCTATCTATATACATGCAGACTTACCTTTAAACGGAATTACATTTTTTGTGTGGATGTCCAGGTGAATCTGAATCTTGTATTCTTTAGACGGTTTACATTTGGGGCACAGTGGGCAGTGATATCGGCTGCAGCAAGTGGTGCAGCATTCGATGTTGAGCTTTGCACCACCAGAAATAATTGAATAATGCATCTACGAAAGACAGAAAAAACCTCAAAGAATGCCCACTTGTAGACAAACTTCAGGTTAACAATTATTTACTCATGCAGCACAGCAATGTGTTTATGCAGTTTAAATGTAAAAACTGCTCATTTCAGCAAATATATTTGCTAAGCGGCTTAACGATAACTTTTCATCTTTGTGACAAACTTTGAACCCTTTTAGATCACAAATAACTAAACTGTTATCTCTCCTCTACACCAAAATCTCTTCACAAAACGTTTCATAAAGCTAAATAGGCCTACGCCGACAGAAATAAGATCGCTCTCCATTAAAATTAACATGGCTACCTCTAGCCACCTTTCGCGCAACTACTTTTAAAACGACAAAATACGTCGCTCGGGCCACATTCGGTTACTTGTTTGATTGAAGTCTACAATTATTTAAAATATATAAAGGTGAACAAATGCAAGTTCTGTTGCATAAATCATTTTCTATCAGGAGAGACTTAATTGAGAATGAACAATGATTTATTAACAATGAAATGTGCGACGATTTTATAATGAAATGTGCAAAGTCTTTGGGGGGCTAGACTCCATCGTAACGACTGGACGACGAAAGGTTGAGGCAGAGTCTGGTTGGTTAATTACTTATTTGATACACGCCCCTATTCAGCTGATCACCAGAGTAGGAGATAGAGGGAGTAGTAGGGGGAGTGGTTTGAAGTTAAATGAGGAGGTGAATGAATGAGTGCAAGAACAACAGTCTTCCTGCTTGAACTTACGCTGAGCTCCATTTTTTGCTGTTATGGGTAATGAGGAATAGTCACCTACCGTTTTCTTGTCTTCAAGAGTCTAATGGCCTCACGAAATAAGTCACTTCCGGATCTGGCAGCGTCTCACAGTGGCGGTCTGCACAGGTAGGGTCTGACAGTGGCGGTCTGCAGCCAGAAGAAACACCTCAGCGATGCGGAGCTAACAGCAAAGATTGTGGCACCTTCCGTATGCTCGCTCGCCAACCCTTCGTCTGCTGGATTGTGGCCAACATGTTCTAGCACTGCTTCCGTTACCAGGGTTATGGGGTGCACCCGCCCAGGCTGACACCTTTCTACATCAGCATTTTAATTGTCCAGACCAATCGCAGACTGCAGTTCTACTATGGAAAGGCTGAAAACAAACTGGTAATTAGCATTTGTCACTGTGTTACTATTTTTGTTGTTAAGATCTGTCTTACTACTTTTGTACACTGAATGTTAATCACATATCTTAGATGTCTTTTATTTATAATTCGTAAATTCTAGTCTGTTTTGGCCTAAATGTTATTGTCCTCTTTCCTTTCAGAAATGGTCTAATGACGACAGGAACCTGTTGAAAAAGATTGGGAAGATGGCCTTTAAGATGCTGGAGAGAAACACCAGTGTGTTCTTCGGGGAGGATGTCTAAGAGTGCGGCATAAAGTTGATGGAGGTGACAGGCCTGTGTGCTGAGCTCCCCACTGCAACCTCAGATGGAAGGAAGACTTTTTGCTTCAAACACCTCACCTTTCAGGTAAGAGGCGTTATTTCATGTGACCATTAGTTTAAGTTTAACGGAAGAAAACGAGATAGTGAGGAGGGGAGGTGTATGCTCGGTCACAAAGGAGATATTCTGAATTTAGAATCAAAACAAAGCCTCACATGGTTGAATTAGTAAGACAAACTATGGAATGAGTATTGGGTTTTTTCTGAGGTATGTGTGAAAATGATCCGTTTCTCTACCGTTTTGGCAACATTTCATTTTTATTTTTACTCTGTTGTGACTCACAAGCACACATGAAATGCCATCGGACATGTACGAACTTTTAACTTTATTTCTTGTGTGACGTCCTGCCCTATCTGCATGTGTTTGGCTTCCTGGCTTGGAGTCAGGAAGGCCATTGGCGCAACTAGGTACACCTGAGTCCAGCAGGACTCTGCTTTATATGTGGCTTCCACTCTAACTTACTCCTCTCCTCTCTTCCTTCCAGGCCTCCTGGTTTGCTTTGTTTTGCACTCATCCACACACTGCATTCATGACTGATTTAGATAATTATGATTGTTTTAACTTTAGTTTAACAATAAGTTAATTTCCCTTAAACCTTGTTTCATTTGTGATACCCTTCTTTTGTCACTTACTTTGAGCCAGTTCGTGACAAATGGGGACTCGCCCGGGATCCCATTTGTCACGATCCTGGATCATATCTGGGGCTGCATATTTATTATGTGTGAAGCACTGATAGATACAGTAACCCATATGTAGGAGCCGCATTTAAGTTTATTTTATTTGCGTTTAATTTTTCATTAATTTTTTGTGTGCGCCCTCCATAGGCGGAGTGGCGCGGCTATAAGGCGGAGTGCAGAGCGCACCTGGGAGGAAGACGGGTCACGGCGGATACCGTCATTGACCGCAGGCTCAGCAGTCGTGTTAAAATAATAGACCATACATGTTTCGGTCATTGGAGCCACTTCATATACTTTTTGTTCTCTTTGATTTGCAATAAAACTATCAGCAACTTTACCATCAACTCTCATTGGATTTTTTGGATCAAGTCTGCGCGTCTGATGAACCAGTGCCCGTTTCTTCCAAGTGGTAAACACAATTTGATTAGAAAGGTTACAGGACAAACCTGATTTTTTGAGTTTTTGCCACTTCAATCGTCAATGACGCGCTGTGGATGGACACAAGAGGACTTTGAGAGCGTTACGCGGAGCAAAGACAAAGGAAACGCCAGCTCGACGCGTGGCGGAGCAAACAAAGGAACAAGTTGGAGGAGGTACGTGCCTGACAAGCAAGCTTATAAGAAGAATTTTTCGTTTGAAACAAATTACACCGCTGATTTTTGTTTTAATGGACTGTACTCTTTGTTTTTACAAACTTTCTTCGGCATGGCCAAACAATTGAGAGCGGTGGAGGCGCGGCCTCGAATGAAATTAAGTTGAAGATGACTGGATATTGGAAAAGATAAGAACTGTTTGAAGATCTTTCGATTTGCTGGAAGAAAAATACGTTTTTTGAAAGTTTTTTGGAATCTTGTTTTTGATTAAAATGGAAAAGTCTGACGAAGAAGTATCACCTGTGGGAGACTTGGATGACGCAGCTGCGCGTCTTCGTTCATCCCGATCAGGAAAAATGTCTCATATAACACGGAGGATGAACATTGTGAACAGTTTAATGGCTGATAAAGACTTTGTTGAGGAAGTTAAAGGAAACATGCTGAAGTTCAATGAGTCTTTGGATGATTTTAAAGCTGTGCATGCCTCCTATGCTGAAATGTTGATTGAAGAACAAAGAAAACAAGACGACGAAAAATGGTATCAGCCCAAATGTGCGCAGATAATAGCTTTCCTTTCAAAAGTGACAAAATGGATAGCTGAGGCAGAAGCCATCAGCTCTGTTGGCTTAGCTGAAGCCTTATCTGCTGCAGAAAACCCCAGTGCTCTTAGGTTCGCTGAAGCCTCTTCTGCTGCTACTAAAGCCGCGTATTCTCCACCAGAGGAGGCTGAGGGTGCAGATCTGAGGGATGTAGATAGGCAATCAGTTATTTATAGCTCTAGTTCTAGAGTTTCTACTTCATCCTTAGTCATCAGTGCAGAAGCAGAGAGAGTAGCTTTAATGGCTAAAGTTTCAAAACTTCAACAAAAGCATGCAATTGAAGAACAGGAACAACTGCTAAAAAAAAGAAGAGAAACATTAGAACTCCAGACAGAAATAGAAGCCACTACTGCTAAAATTAATTTCCTCAAAGTAGCTGAAGTATCACTTAGTTATTCAGTACAGCCAGATGCTGGTTTAGCAGCAGCAGCTATGGAGTCCCAGTTTGATTTAAAGCAGGAAAGTTTCCTATGAAAAAACTTCTCCAGTGGTAAGAAGCAGGTCAGGTGTTCAGGTTCATTTCCCCATTTTTGAGTTAGATGAAGAGACAAGTGACAGTCAGTCCGCTGTCCAACTTAGGGCCAGCAGTGACCATCAACCACAGCCATACCAGGCCTCAGCCCACAGAATTCCCTCTGTCCCAGATCCTTTGAGTCCCCACTCATTCGACAGATCAGCCCAAGACACACACCCAACTCTTCCGGGTAGAGAAGACCAAACTCTTCCTTCCAGCCCCATCACAGTTCAGGAGAACAACATTATCAAAATCCTGGAGAACCAAAATGACCTGACGAGGATTTTGGTGAAACAGCAGCTTCAGTCCTCTCTACCACAAGGAAACCTGCTAGCATTCGACGGACAAATTCTAGAGTACAAGTCTTTCATCCACTCTTTTGAAAACATGATTGAAAGTAAGACAGACTGCAGTTTTTTATACAGTTCACTAAAGGACAAAAACTGGTGAAAAGCTGTTTTTGTGAGTCACCCAGCAGAGGCTACCCAAAAGCAAAGGCTTTATTAAAGGAAAACATTGGAAACGAATATAAAATCTCTTGTGCTTACCTGGAAAAGGCTCTGTCCTGGCCCCAAATAAGATCAGAGGATTCAAGATCTCTGCAGGACTATGCCATGTTCTTAAAAAAGCTGCTGCAATGCTATGGAGGAAATGGAGTCTATGGAGGAATTGGACACTGTGTCCAATATGAGAAGCATTGTGCTCAAGCTGCCGTTCAAACTCAGGGAGAGATGGCGCAACAGAGCTTATGAGCTGCAAGAACAACGCCATCGTAGAGTCAGAATTGTAGACCTAGTACTTTTCATTGAAAGACAAGCTCGCATAGCAGCAGACCCACTCTTTGGTGACCTTCAAGATCAGTCAGCTAGAGGAAAGGCTAGGTCACCTGTTAAGTTGCAGACCTCTAAGTCCTCAGGCAGTAGCTTTGCCACCAGTATCACTATTCCCCGAAGGGACAAGCCGCCTGAACTTTGTTGCACTTTTTGTAGTTGTAGGCACACATTGGATCTCTGTAAACAATTTTTAAATAATACACATAGAGATAAGCTCACCTTTTTAAAGACAAAGGGCATATGCTTTGGCTGTCTCTCTACAGGCCATCTTAGCAGAGACTGTAAAAAACGCCTTACCTGTGGAGTGTGTAAACAAGCTCATCCAAGTGCACTACACATAGAAAGAAAAGATGGTGCAGGTAATCAGGAACACATGTTAAGGGCAGCCCATCTGCAGAGCTGTGTGGCCATATAGAGACTGGAAGCCAAGAAAATGTTTTGTCCATTGTCCCAGTGCAGGTTAAGGCAGCGAAAGGCAGTCAGGTATCTCAAGTCTATGCTCTCCTGGATCCTGGGTCTACGGCTACATTCTGCTCTGAGAAGCTCATGTCACAGCTCAACCTGAAAGGCAAGAAAACTACCATTCTTCTTAGCACAATGAACCAGAGACAGTGTGTTCCAGCTCACGTGATATCCGGGATTGAAGTTTCAGCACTGGACAGCGACAACTTCTTACCTCTGCCCGAAGTTTTCACGCAGAAAGAAATGCCAGTCTCGACAAACAACATCCCCGAACAAGACAGCTTAGCGCAGTGGGAGTACCTAAGTAAAGTTAAACTTCCCAGTATCAGTGCAAAGGTAGAGCTACTGATTGGCACAAATGCTCCAAGGTTATTAGAACCATGGGAAGTTATCAATAGCCAAGGGGAGGGGCCCTATGCAGTTAGAACCCTATTGGGGTGGGTAGTAAATGGGCTGCTGAGAGGTGGTAGTGATGGTGGGGCAGAGAGTGTTACTGTTAACAGGATATCAGTAGCTAGTTTGGAAAGGCTCCTGATCGCTCAGTATAATCAGGATTTCAGTGAGGTAACATCTGAAGAAAAAATTGAGATGTCAACGGAGGACAAAAGGTTTTTGCAGATAGCTGATGAGGCATTCCTACAAGACGGGCATTATAATTTGGGGTTACCATTCAGAAAGGCAAATGTCCAAATGCCAAGCAACCGTCAAGTTGCAGAACAGCGCCTCCAGAGCCTAAAAAGGAAAATGGAAAAAGACAAACAGTACAAACAGGACTATGTTGCATTTCTGGATGACATGTTGGAGAATAAATATGCAGAGGAGATCCCACAGGAAGAGCTGAGAGAGTCACCTGGAAGGACTTGGTACATACCACATCATGGGGTGTACCACCCCAAAAAGAAAAAGCTCAGGGTTGTTTTTGACTGTGCAGCTTCTTATCAAGGAGTATCCCTTAACACAGAGCTTCTGCAGGGTCCAGACATTACCAACTCTCTTCTAGGAGTCATTCTAAGATTTCGCAAAGAGCCGATTGGGATCATGGCTGACATAAAATCAATATTCCATCAAGTAAGAGTTCAGAAAGCTGACGTGAACTTCCTGCGCTTCTTGTGGTGGCCACAAGGTGACACCAACCAAACCCCCAAAGAGTACCGGATGCTTGTACACATATTTGGTGCAGTGTCCTCCCCAAGCTGCTCAAGTCTCGCCTTGCGAAAAACAGCTGATGACCATGGAAGCTGTTTTCCCCCTCAGGTAGCTGAAACAGTTAGACACAATTTTTATGTAGATGACTGTGTAAAGTCTTTGTCAACAGAAACTGAAGCAATTCAGCTGGCAAAAGATCTCACCACCCTGTGCAGCCAAGGTGGGTTTCAGCTTACTCAATGGGTTAGCAACAGCCGAGCAGTTTTAGCCTCAATTCCCAAAGAACAAAGGGCAAAGGAAGTAAGGACATTGGATCTGGACAAAGACAGTCTTCCTGTTGAAAGAGCATTGGGACTGCAATGGTGCGTGGATTCTGACCATTTCAAATTCAATATCCATCTCGGACAAAAACCACATACCCGACGAGGCATACTGTCTGTTGTCAGTTCAATCTTTGATCCGCTTGGCTTTCTCGCTCCTCTCATCTTACCAGCGAAGCAGTTGCTACAGGAGCTCTGCCAGAGAGGCTTTGGATGGGATGAGCCTTTGCCCCAAGCTATCTCAGATAAATGGATGGAATGGATGAGCAGTCTAGAAATGATAAAGAACTTCAACATTGCACGTTGTATGAAGCCTCAAAATTATGGAACACCAAAATGTACACAACTGCATCACTTTGCAGACGCCAGTGAGAGTGGCTATGGTTCAGTCAGCTACATCAGGCAGGTTAGTTCTCAAGATGTTGTGTACGTCACCTTTGTTCAAGGAAAGTCCAGAGTTCTTCCTTTAAAGCACATCACAGTACCTCGTCTGGAGCTGGCTGCGGCAACACATCTGGTGAAGGTGGACAAAGTGCAGAGAGAATTACACCTTGAGCTCAAACCCTCAGTGTTCTGGACAGACAGCCAAACAGTGCTCAAGTACATAGCAAACGACCATGCAAGGTATAAGACATTTGTAGCCAACAGAGTGTCTTTAATTCGTGAAAACACAGATCTTTCTCAGTGGATACATGTCGGCAGCAAGGACAATCCTGCTGATGATGCTTCAAGAGGATTGACAGCCGTCAAGTTCATGCAGCAAAGCAGGTGGATTCATGCCCCAGAGTTCTTATGGGGGCCGGAGGAAAGTTGGCCAGTGGAGGGAGCATTAGGCGCCAAGAAAGTTTTACAAGACGATCCAGAGGACCATCCAGAGGTCAGGAAAAAACCCTCTGTTTTCACCATAGTGGTGAAAAGCACTGAAACTCCCACAGACCAGCTTATTAATTTTTTCTCAGATTGGATGAGATTATTAAAGGCAGTGGCATGGTATCTAAAACTGAAGAAAACTTTGATGTTGACAGTCAAAATGAAAATGGAACTCACCTCAGGTCACGTGACTACCCGTTCATCCAGCCAAAAGGTGGGCATTCACCTTGGCACTTTCAGGACCACACTTGGTGGACAGCTCCTCACAGTGGAAGATCTATCCCAGGCTGAAAGATCAGTTATCTCCTATGTTCATAGACAATCATTCCCACTTGAAATGGAAACTCTGAAAAAATTCCAAGGAAAGGTAAAAGGGAGCAGCAAGATCTGTAGGCTTGACCCTGTACTAGACGAAGAGATCATTAGGGTAGGTGGCAGACTTCACCGATCTGCAATGCCTGAAGAGACTAAACACCCCTGTATCTTGCCCAAAGATGCCCATATCTCGATTCTCATATTAAGACACATCCACAACCGCTCTGGACACAGTGGGAGAAATCATATGCTTTCACAACTTCGCAAAAAATACTGGGTTATTAATGGAAACTCAATAGCAAGGAAAGTTATCTCTGAGTGTGTTGTCTGTCGACGTGTAAAAGGTAAACCAGGCGAGCAGAAGATGGCAGATCTGCCGCAGGAAAGAGTCTTGCCTGACCTCCCCCCTTTCACCAATGTAGGCTTAGATTATTTTGGCCCTATTGAAGTGAAACGAGGAAGAGGGACCATCAAAAGGTATGGAGTCCTGTTTACCTGTATGTCTTGTAGAGCTGTACACCTGGAGGTGGCTTTTTCATTAGACACAGACTCATGCATCCATGCGTTGAGAAGGTTTATTTGCAGGAGAGGTCAGGTTAAGCGCATCAGATCTGATAATGGAACAAACTTGGTGGGTGCTCAGGCGGAGCTCAAAAAGGCCCTTAGTTCCCTGAATCACACAAAAATCAAGGATGCTCTACTTCCTGATGGAATTCAGCAGCATCACACCATGGAGGGGTCTGGGAAAGACTCATAAGATCTGTCCGTCAGGTGCTGAACTCCACCCTCCATCAGCAAACCATCGATGATGAAGGCCTTCAAACTGTCTTCTGTGAGGTGGAGCTCATTCTCAACAGCCGCCCCCTTTCAACAGCTTCCTCTGAACCTTATGACTTATGACAGCCACTGACTTATGACAGCCACTGACTCCAAATCACATCCTCCTGCTCAAAACACAGCCTATCCTACCCCCTGGAACCTTCCTTAAGTCTGACCTGTATGCAAGGCGCCGCTGGAAACAGGTCCAGTATATGGCCAATCTTTTCTGGCACCGATGGACGAAGGAATATCTTCTGCTGCTTCAGGAGACGCAGAAGTGGACAAAAGAAAAAAGGAACTTTAGTGTTGGAGACATTGTGCTGGTGGTTGACCCCACTGCTCCTCGGGGGTCATGGCCACTGGGCAGAGTCCTGGAGACCAGACCTGATGGAAAAGGTCAGGTCCGCTCTGTGAGGTTAAGGACTAAGACCTCTGTCCTCGAAAGGCCCATCTCCAAGCTGTGCTGCATCTTGGAGTGTGCAGAGTGACTCCCTTCAATTAAAGGAACACATTGAAAGGGATGTAATGTATACTTTATTTATCTAAGCACATTAATTAATTAGTTATTGTAAATGTATGGCTCCTTTTGCTTTTGATAATGATTTAATTGATTCTGTGAGAACAATTGAGGGCCGGTGTGTAGGAGCCCCATTTAAGTTTATTTTATTTGCGTTTAATTTTTCATTAATTTTTTGTGTGCGCCCTCCATAGGCGGAGTGGCGCGGCTATAAGGCGGAGTGCAGAGCGCACCTGGGAGGAAGACGGGTCACGGAGGATACCGTCATTGACCGCAGGCTCAGCAGTCGTGTTAAAATAATAGACCATACATGTTTCGGTCATTGGAGCCACTTCATATACTTTTTGTTCTCTTTGATTTGCAATAAAACTATCAGCAACTTTACCATCAACTCTCATTGGATTTTTTGGATCAAGTCTGCGCGTTTGATGAACCAGTGCCCGTTTCTTCCAAGTGGTAAACACAATTTGATTAGAAAGGTTACAGGACAAACCTGATTTTTTGAGTTTTTGCCACTTCAGTTGATCAGAGGTTAAATGCTCATCAGACTCAAGCCAGTGGGTCTACAATTGATTGTGATGTCTGCATAAGGTTTTGCCATCTGCAATCTATTCTATTGTATATATTTGGTTGTGTTTTTTACATTTGGCTGTGTACCATTTAAAGTACAATATACAATTTTGTAGTCTGTATTTGTTTGGTTGTGATGTCTTGATTTGGTTGTGATGATCAGTGAATAGATAAGAGGTAAAACTTTGTCTACAGGGGATGTTAAGTGTGACACAAAAGTTTTTAGTTGCACGGTGTTAGCACTCAGGTTCACAGTAATTTTGTCTTAAGAGGAAATCATCCTTTGTAATTAGCATTTAAAATCCAATTTCATTATACATAATGAGGTAAAATAAATGTATAAAGAAGGTTCTTATAAACATGTTTGCATGATTATTATCCTAATTCACCTCACACACATTAACGCCGTCATAAGAGTTGTTTTGTGTGGGATCTCCATTGGTTGCCTGTTAAATTATTCAACAAAAAAAGCTGTTGTAGCTTTTTTTTAACACTTTATCATACTTAGGGTATAATAAAAACTATCCCTTCATCCAGTGTTTCCTCTGCAGTAACTAGGGTTCATCTTAAAAGCAGGAGATATGGTGACTACAGGCCATCTTTATATGACTGAATTGCATTAAAAAACTACAACAGGCCGTAAGTCCGATATACAAATAGACTATATGAAGAATGTGCTAATTCTAAGAACTCAAGGTTATATAGATTAATACTGTATTTTAATTCATTAATATTTCACAACTGATTGCAAGAAAATGTTTATATTTTTTACAATTAAATAGAAAAAATCTCATACTAGGTGATGATATTGTTGAAAGCAGCGTGTTGACTCCGAGTGTCATCATATAAATCATATGTAAGATAGATAATAGGAGACAGAATGTATTAGGAATAACTATAAAATGTTTTATTATATATATTATAGAATACAGTTATATTGTGTCTTATTGTTTAGTCTTAATCTGTTGTTTGTGGCCACCTCCTCCCACATACACATCAATAGGGCCCCATTCCCGCCTTGAAATCCTGGCTGCACTAGTTTCCTGTTAGGGGCTGGTGACAGCAGAGGGTCAAGTGAAAATTCAAATAACTTGTTTTTATGTTTAGATAACACTTTTAAGAAGATAAAAATTACATATTTTAATGATTGGTGTCCTTACTTAAAAAATGACAGGCTTTGATATACAGTACATACATTTTGAATTTTTGTTTCAATTTTTAATTTCCGCCTAAGCTACATGTGTGTTTAAGTGTGTACATTTCAAAAATTGAAAATGGTATTGATAAAAAACTTTGCTCAGTTGTAATTAATAACTATCTGTGAACATCCTGTCCACATTTGGTGACATTCTGATTTTGATTTTCAGATATACATGTGATAAGGCAGGAGCTGTCCCTTTCGGAGAAGCTCTAATTTTCACTATTTTCATTTTTGGGTAAGATGCATAAAACATCAAAAAAAAGTAATTTTGCAGTAAAATATTTGTATACAACCATCCATTTCATAAACTAGACATGTTCAAGTTATGAAAAAATATGGTTGTGCTTTGTTCTACCTCGGGTAGGGGTATCTCAACTTTTAGGGGCCTAAATTCCTCTACTATAAGGGCAGTTTTATCATTAGAAAAAGTCTCTCTGAGGTTCTTAGGTCCAAGCACAATAACTTCAGTCTTGTCTGAGTTAAGCAACAAAAAGTTTCTGGTCATCCAAGTCCTAATGTCCTTAAGGCAAGCTTCTAGTGTACATAACTGATTGGTGTCATCTGGCTTCATTGATACGTATAGCTGAGTATCATCTGCATAACAATGAAAAATTATTGAATGTTTCCTCATAATATTACCCAGAGTAAGCATATATAATGTAAAGAGAATCGGTCCAAGCACTGATCCTTGTGGCACTCCATGGCTAACTTTGGTGTGCATAGAGGACTCATGAACATGTACAAACTGAGATCGGTCTGATAAATAGGATTTAAACCAGCTTAAAGCAGTTCCTGTAATTCCAAGTAATTGTTCTAGTCTCTGTAATAGGATTTGATGGTCAATCGTGTCAAAAGCAGAACTAAGATCTAACAGGACGAGCACAGAGAGAAGTCCCCTGTCTGAGGCTAGAAGAAGATCATTTGCAACTTTAACTAGAGCAGTCTCGGTGCTATGGTGGACTCTAAATCCTGACTGAAACTCCTCAAATAAACTGTTGTCATGGCGAAAGTCACACAACTGATTAGCTACCAATTTCTCCAGGATCTTTGAGATAAAAGGAAGTATACGTATACGTATATGTTTTTCCTTTCTGTTTGTCTGCTCTGCCCGTGCCTCACGTTTCCTTCTTTATCTCAAGCTCTTTGTCATTTTGACTGTAGTGTATAGAGGTGTGGGTGTTTTTTTTTTGTTTTTTTTTATGTGTGGATGGGCATCTGTTGTATATGTGCTTTTGAGCGTGGAACTTTGTTTTTTCAAACTGTGCACTCTAACCAAGGTGGACACCACAAAGGTGGAGTGCAGGCCTATATAGGATTTCCTTATTTGATTGTCCTATGTTCAATATTTGTATCTGTAAAAATGAAAAATGTTGAAAAAGAATTCATACATGTTACTAGTGAGGGAATTTTATCAGATATATGGTGGGAATAAATTCCTTACCAACCAATTTCTACACCAATGTGTTTCTAAAGGTGTCTAGTTACACATAAAAAAAACATTTAAATTCAGCTCCCGTAGGAAATTCCGTGAGAGCTGCTGAAACTTCGGACACCCGGAACCTCATTGTTGAAAAATTGTCATTTTTTACATGTGCCTTAAATAGCATGTGAGGGGTCAAATTAGGGTTTTTTTAGGATGCTGAATCCATTGCAAGCATTTATTTTGCACCACGGCCACTCCTTGGTACAGAAACAGCCATGTCTGCCTTTCCCGCACTTTTGAAAACCCTTTGTTTAGGTGAAAATAAATGTTGCTTGTTGCATGTAAATTATAAGGTAGGGGAAAGTGGGGTAAATTGAGCCAGTTCTTATTTATGTGGTTCTCCATGCAAGGACAATTGAGACAGAAGTTCAATAAAAACATCTAATTTATTTTGGGATGTTGTTTATCAATAGAAAATATAAGAATGCATCTATGACAAAGAGCCATGAAAATATGACCTCAGAAAAACAGCTGATATGTCAGGCTGATATACATCTACTTTGACATGACAGCCATTATACCTTCGATGCAGAAATGTTACTTTAACAAACAAAAAATGTTTCGGAATGTATGGTCACATGAGGTGCATAGTTGCCTAGAAACAGTTGCCTAGAAACAGGAAAACCCACCTCCCTATCTTCATAGGTTTATTTATATGGTCATGGACAGACACAGATTCAACACATAGGCCTATCAAATATTATTCACCGGTCAACAAGATATTGCAAGACGTTTTTACCTCTGATATGTAAGTATTGCTTACATTATTTACAACTGTAAATATTCCATGTCACTACATTGATAAATACTATATAAGGAGTGTACTGTCATCAAACTAGCTTATAGCTAGCTAACACTAGGTAGCCTGGTTAGTTAGCTAACATCCACCCACCCAAAGTGCATCTGATTACCATTTTACTTACTTGAATGCTAGCGGACGGCCTCATGCTAACTTTAGCTAGCTATCTTCAGTGGTTTGTTTTGGTTTTTCAAGGTCTTTTTGCAGTAACTGTAAATATGACCCCCTATTTGCTTCAAAATACATCATAGTAGAGATAGGATATTAGTCCAAATGACAAAGGATGTCTTTCATGTCACAAGAATGATTACAGATTTTATAAAAAAAATTACTACTTTTTTCTTTGTAGGGCATTACAGTCTCTCAGTATGGATGTCAATGTTAATCCTGCACCTCTGCTCACTTGTTTCATATGTGAAGGCCGAGAGATGCTACCTCACAATCTTGAAAAGGTCACCACAAAGTCAACTCGTGCAGCAGATGCGGAGAAAGAGTCAGTACAGACAAAGAGACGACGCATTTGCTCTGGATTTAGTTCGTCTCCTGCATGCAGTTCTAAAAGTTCACATTTAGGTCAGCTTTTGTACAAGAATGTATGCATTCTTTGCAACCAGCCCACTCATATCTTCCAAAAAAATCCAGAGACTGCTAGAAAAAGATACAGAGTTCCTGACAATTTGACTGCAGATGGACTGAAGACAAGCTTGCTGAAGACAGCACATGGGCGCAAGGACGAATGGGGCACTGAAGTCATTGGCCGCCTAGAAGGGATCAATGACTTGGTAGCAGAGGAAACCTTGTATCATTTGCGCTGCAAAGTACTTTTCGATACGGGTGGTCATTACTCCAAGACAAAAGATGTGGGAAGGAAAACTGATGAGGAGCGAGAGGCTGTGTTTTATGAGCTCTGTGAATGGTTAGACCTGGAACTCGAGCATGGGGTTATGACACTTGACCAAGTCCACCTAAAAATGCAGCAGTTTGATCAGTCACCGGATAAGAGTCTCTCATATTCAAAGAAGTGGCTGAAGCAGAAGCTCCTAGAGAAATACCAGGACACACTGTATTTCACATCACAGCAGAGGAGTGCAGATGTTCTCTGTTTCAAAGATAAGACCAGCAATATCCTTCGAGAGCATCATGCTAACATTAAGTTTGGAAATGAAAAGACTCAAATCTTAAAGACTGCACTAAAGTTAATTTGCAATGACATCGCCACTATTGATATAGATCCAAAGTCATACCCTACTGCACACAGTATGACTGATATCCCTAGTCAGCTGGCCCTTGTTCCTGAGAGCCTTCAGATGTTGTTGAGACCTATAGTGAGGACAGATGAAAGAGTGGCCATTTGCGGACAGAACTTCATAAAGGCCTTTCGGCCTCGGTCAGGGGGAATGTCATACCAGATGGGGCTTGCCATACAACTGGATCATAGATTTGGGTCAAAGTGGATGCTCAACAAGTTACACCGGTTAGGGTACACAGAGTCTTATGCAGAAATACAAAATTACAAATATTGCTTCCTCAATGACAAGAATGGAGTGGGCATCTCTGATGCTTCTAGCGCTCTTGGTACCATTGTTGAAGAAACCGACAATCAGATAGATGAGGAGATCAAGGTTAACATCCAACTTGAGGATCTATTAGTTATGACAGCTGGTGAAAGTGAAATAAAGAGTTACGATCAGACGAACACCATGGATGTTGGGGATACAAACTCAATCTCCTCAGTCACTCAATTTGTTGGAGACAATATCGATTTGAACATTGTTTCAATTTATGGGAACACTCCCTTTCATTCTATGGGTATGATTAAAGTCACCTCTCCAGCACCACCTTTGGCAGCTGATCAGATGACAGCAGCTGTCAACAGGGTAAAGATGAAGGCACTCGACAAGGCTAAGATCCTTAAGTCAGCTGAAGTGAAGATTCTTCCATTCACCAACAGGAAACAGACAGGTATAAACTCCATCATGTTTCTTCCAATTGCTGAGCTCTCCACCTCCATGACACAAAACCAGCCACTCCTCTCTCCGGGAGACATGCTCTGGGCAGCAGGATGTGTGATTAAAGCCCAAGATCCTGAGTTCCAGCACTCAAACTGGAATGGCTGGATGAAAAGAATCCATGCTGATGATGTCAAGCAGAGCACACAGGTCAACTTCCTTCCAGTCATCGAAGGTGACCCTAATGACCACAGCACCATCTTCACCACTCTCAAAGAGTGCATGCGTCTCTCCAGGGACAACCATAGTGACCTTCGATCTACCCATCTGGCTCAAGGCAGTGGATATCATAAAGCAGGGGAATCTACCCATCATTCCAAGGTTGGGTGGGTTTCACCTCCTAAAGTCCTACCTCGGGTCCTTGGGTAATATCATGGGTGATTCTGGACTACTAGAGTTGATCCAACTGATCTATCCAGGAAGTACCTCGGCCAACAACATCCTGAATGGAGGGTGTTTTTGAAAAGGCAATCCGCGCTCACCTCCTTATAGATGCAGCCATCTATCCGTATGTCATGAAACATGCCTTCAGTGAGGATGAGCTTGGTGAAATGAGGACCTTCATGAAGAAAGTTGCTGATGGGAAGATGGGAGCCAGACACACAGGCCCAATAGTGGCAGTCTTTGAAGAGAGGTTTGAAAAAATATTCAAAAAACTTGCAGAGGGAGGAAGAACACCTGCACTCTGGGTGCAGTACCATTACATGGTCGATGTCATCAAGATCTTCATCAAAACTGAACGGCTTGCAGACCACGATGGGCACCTGTCCTGCATTGCCACCAGGATGCTGGACATATTTTCAGCTGCGGGGCATCATCACTACGCCAAGGGCGCGCGGCTCTATTGTCAGCTCATGAAGCAACTCAAAACTGTTCCTGGTTACAAGGAGACCTTAGAAAGTATTACTGCCCACGGGAACCATGTTGTCCGTTACTCTTGCCATGATTGGTCTGGCACCTGGTGTGACATCTGTATCGAGCAAACACTGATGAAGGCGGCCAAGTCAGATGGTGGGTTGAGCAGAGGGAGGATAAGAAATAGTGATTCAGGCCACAAGTGCTGGGTGCAGACCCTCAACCACTTCTCCGATGTCAACCAGTGCATGGAGGAAGGTGTCAAGAAACATGATCCACTCCATAAAGACCTTTCCAGAACACTGATGAAGCGAGACACTGAAGCAGTTGAACTTACCCTCAAATGGTTTGAGGAGAACAACCCATTTGACCAAGATCGAGACAAGCAGTTGCTTGTGTCCTTCTCAACAGGATTCACGAGCACTGCGGGTGACACAGTCAATGCTGAGACAGCGGCTGAAGTTGGGAGGGTGATGCAGATCAAGCTGGATGGACAGTCAGTAACATCAACCATGGAGGTGAAGTTCAAGGTACAGGCCCTGTCATCGCTCAGAAAGATTCCCAAGGTCAATGACAAGAAGATTTACCTAAACTCACTCAAGTAGTTCAACCGACTGATAATCTTCTCCCAACGGGATATGACAGTTGAGACAAGCTTAGAGTATGAGCTGACTCCCTTCCCCTTGTCATTGTTCAACGACAAAGAAGAATGAAGATGCAGACGTGCTCGTAATGTTGGTACACCATAGCTCAAGCACCAATTATCCACTCTCATTAACCACGTCAAAGGGCTCTTATGATGTCAGGAAGATCAGAGAAGCTCTCTCAGAAAGACAGAGTCGCTACCTGCTCTTTTGTCATGCTTTCACAGGTTGTGATACAGTTTTTGAAATCGGGGGCCACGGGAAATCAACTCTCTTTGACAAGTTTTGTTCAGGAGACATTGATGAACACATGGACATCTTCCTTGACTTACAAGCTACTAAGGAGGCAATAATCAGGGCTGGTATAATGATTTTCCAGCACATATATAATGCACCAGGTAGTACTTTAGGTGCAATTCGGTATAGCATGTTCTCACAGAAGGTAGCAGCTGGGCTGATTAAACCAGAAACTCTTCCTCCAACAGAGGGTGCAGCTGCACAGCATTCTCTCCGTGCCTATCTCCAAACCCAGGACTGGATGCTTCTGAAGAGCATGTCTTTTGATCCGAGTGACTATGGATGGATGTTAGGAGTTTATGGTTACGAGCCAGTTCCAACACTAGACCCCATGGCTCCTAAGGAGCTACTCCAGTTCACAAGCTGCAATTGTAATGGAGATTGCAGCAACCAGCGGTGCAGCTGCAAGAAGAATGGTGTCAAATGTGTCTCCGCTTGCGGAAATTGTAAAGGCATTACATGCAAGAACTATATCCATGATGATGAAGAGTCTGGAGATGACTCAGACCTAGACTTCTGAGACATTTGACATTGCGCAGAAGTATTGTTCTCAAACTAATATTCAAGATACTGAAATAAACAAATTCATTCACATGTAAAAGTGTGCATGGCCGTTTCTGTACCAAGGAGTGGCCGTGGTGCAAAATAAATGCTTGCAATGGATTCAGCATCCTAAAAAACCCCTAATTTGACCCCCTCACATGCTATTTAAGGCACATGTAAAAATTGACAATTTTTCAACAATGAGGTTCCGGGTGTCCGAAGTTTCAGCAGCTCTCACGGATTTTCCTACGGGTGTTGAATTTAAATGTTTTTTTATGTGTAACTAGACACCTTTAGAAACACATTGGTGTAGAAATTGGTTGGTAAGGAATTTATTCCCAGATTTTCACAATATTCCTGTCATGATTTGGTCTTTGTTTAGTTGTAATTTGTATTTTCAGAGTTTTGATTTCTTATCTTGTTTTAGTTCTCACTTCCCCTAGTGTTGTTTCCCTTGTGTGTTCTAGTTTAGTGTTTCATTGTAACCTTGTATCCTAGTGTTTCTTTATGTTCTAGTGTGTTTTTTGTTAGTCGTCAGTGTTCATGATTTACTTGGTAGTTGTCCATAGTGTTTCTGGTTTTGTGTTTTTTGTGGTTACACCTGTCTCTGTGTTTCCCCTCAATCCTGATTTGCCCTGATTGTCCTCACCTGTGTCTTGTTAGTTTCACCTGTGTCTTTTGTCTCACCTGTGTCTAATTACCCCATGTCTATTTAGTCTCTGTGTTTCTTCCCTTCTGTGTCGCACCATTGTATTGTTATGTCGAGCGTCGGTGTTGTATGTGTCTCCCAGTCTCCCAGTGATTCCTTGTGGCTACCTTTTTGGATTTTCTTAGTTTTTTTGGAAGTACGTTTTTGTTTGCCTTAGTGCCTTTTTAGTTTAATTAAATACATTTTTGTTCTCTGCAATTGGGTCCTCCACCTCCTCATTCCGACCGTGACAGAATGGTGCGACCAGATATGGACCCAGCAGACTTTGATTTAAACAAGATGGACTGTTTTGAAAAGATAGCTTATTTTCAGAATTTTTTTCGTATGGCCAGGAGCACTGCAAGTGAGGAGCAGTCGCCCTGGACAGGCACCCGCCTGGCCATTTTCACTGGGACCCGGGGAGGAAGAAGAAATGGCTCCCGATTGCCTCCAAGGTCAACCTCCCTGAAGTCTCCTCAGCCCCAGCAGTCTGTCTACCAGCCCAAGCCTCCACTCAAGCCTCAGTCCGGGCCTGAACACAGGCCCCAGCCTAGGCCTCAACACAAGCTTCAGCCCAGGCCTCAACCCAAGCCTCAGCTCAAGCCTCAGCTCAAACCTCAGCTTCAGCCTCAGCTCCAGCCTCAGCTCCAGCCTCAGCTCCAGCCTCAGCTCAAGCCTCAGCTCCAGCCTCAGCTCAAGCCTCAGCTCAAGCCTCAACCTCAGCAGCCTGTCTACCAGCCCAAGCAACAGCCTCAGTCCAGGCCTCCCAGGCCTCAACCGAAGCCTCAGCAAGAGCCTCAACTCAGGCCTCAGCCCATGTTGCTGCCCAGTGCACCCGAGTCTTCACTGCTCAGCTCACCCGAGCCTACGCTGCCCAGCTCACCCGAGTCTTCACTGCCCAGAGCTCCAGTGACTTTGCCCCTGTGCTCCCCAGTGACTTTGCCCCTCTGCGCCCCAGGGCCTCAGCCTCACTGCGTCCCTGCAGAGCGCCCTCTGCTGCCTGTGACTGCTGAGCTCCGTAGTCCCCCTGTTGAAGAGAGGGGGATTCCTGCGGATTCCCTGTCGGCGGTCCGGCCGACTCCTGACGTCGCCTCGGCGGTCCGGCCGACTCCTGACGTCACCTCGGCGGTCCGGCCGACTACTGACGTCGCCTCGGCGGTCCGGCCGACTCCTGACGTCGCCTCGGCGGTCCGGCCGATTCCTGACGTCACCTCGGCGGTCCGGCCGATTCCTGACGTCCCCTCGGCGGTCCGGCCGATTCCTGACGTCACCCCTGACGTCCCCTCGGCGGTCCGGCCGATTCCTGACGTCACCCCTGACGTCCCCTCGGCGGTCCGGCCGATTCCTGACGTCCCCTCGGCGGTCCGGCCGACTCCTGACGTCCCCTCGGCGGTCCGGCCGACTCCTGACGTCCCCTCGGCGGTCCGGCCGACTCCTGACGTCCCCTCGGCGGTCCGGCCGACTCCTGACGTACCCTCGTCGGTCCGGCCGACTCCTGACGTACCCTCGTCGGTCCGGCCGACTCCTGACGTACCCTCGTCGGTCCGGCCGACTCCTGATGTACACTCGGCGGTCCGGCCGACTTCTGTGTCTCTGTGGGAGGCCCTGCCAACACCTGATTCCAAGTTGGAGGTCCTGCCCACTCCTGTTTCTCGGTGGGAGGTTCTGCCCACTCCTGTTTCTCCGTTGGAGGATCTGCCCACTCCTATGTCTCGGTGGGAGGCCCTGCCAACACCTGATTCCAAGTTGGAGGTCCTGCCCACTCCTGTTTCTCAGTGGGAGGTTCTGCCCACTCCTGTTTCTCCGTTGGAGGATCTGCCCACTCCTATGTCTCGGTGGGAGGCCCTGCCAACACCCGTTTCCAAGTTGGAGGTTGTGCCCGCTCCTGTTTCTCCGTTGGAGGATCTGCCCACTCCTATGTCTCTGTGCGAGGCCCTGCCAACACCCGTTTACAAGTTGGAGGATCTGCCCACTCTCGTGTGTCCGTCAGAGGTCCTGCCGACTCCGCAGCTTCCTGAGCACTCGTCTGGGGTCCTGCAGACTCCTGCGCCATCGTCAGAAGGCCTTCGGACTCCCCCTGGGCTGGTCTCTGTGTTTGGTCGGCCTCCTGGCCGCCCACCTGAACTGTTTCCTGTGTTTGGTCGGCTTCCTGGCCGCCCACCTGACCAGCTCACTGTGTTTGGTTGGCCTCCTGGCCGCCCACCTGAACTGTCTCCTGTGTTTGGTCGGCCTCCTGGCCGTCCCCCTGAACTGTTCCCCGTGTTTGATCGGTCTCCCGGCCGCCCCCCTGAACTGTTCCCCGTGTTTGATCGGCCTCCCGGCCGCCCCCCTGAACGGTGCACCATGTCTGGTCTGCCTTCGGGCCGTCCACCTGAACTGTTCTCATTGTTGGGCCGGCCTCCTGGCCGCCCTCCCGAACTGTCCGGGCTATGTGCCCTGCCTCCAGGCCGTCCGCCTGAGAGTCCGGAGTCCCTCCTCCGGACCCCCTCCACCCACCCTGTTTTGGTTTATTGACTTTTTTGGAACGTCTGGGATCCGTCCCTTGAGGGGGGGGTTATGTCATGATTTGGTCTTTGTTTAGTTGTAATTTGTATTTTCAGAGTTTTGATTTCTTATCTTGTTTTAGTTCTCACTTCCCCTAGTGTTGTTTCCCTTGTGTGTTCTAGTTTAGTGTTTCATTGTAACCTTGTATCCTAGTGTTTCTTTATGTTCTAGTGTGTTTTTTGTTAGTCGTCAGTGTTCATGATTTACTTGGTAGTTGTCCATAGTGTTTCTGGTTTTGTGTTTTTTGTGGTTACACCTGTCTCTGTGTTTCCCCTCAATCCTGATTTGCCCTGATTGTCCTCACCTGTGTCTTGTTAGTTTCACCTGTGTCTTTTGTCTCACCTGTGTCTAATTACCCCATGTCTATTTAGTCTCTGTGTTTCTTCCCTTCTGTGTCGCACCATTGTATTGTTATGTCGAGCGTCGGTGTTGTATGTGTCTCCCAGTCTCCCAGTGATTCCTTGTGGCTACCTTTTTGGATTTTCTTAGTTTTTTTGGAAGTACGTTTTTGTTTGCCTTAGTGCCTTTTTAGTTTAAATAAATACATTTTTGTTCTCTGCAATTGGGTCCTCCACCTCCTCATTCCGACCGTGACAATTCCCTTACTATTAATCAACATTCAAACAGATGTAAATGTATCCGATCGGTAGTCCCTTTGCCAGATGTTCATTGGAATCATATAAATGTAACCCATTAATATATGTTCATTAGTATAGAAACAAAAAAAACAGATACAGATATATACAATACAATTTGGGTAACATGAACAAATAATCTCCAACATAGGACATGATACAATTAAAATGACCAAGAGTAGGTACAGTATCAGTGTTGACATTGTTGGTTCTCAATAAGCCATTTTTTTAACATTTTGTTTCTTTGTATGTGACAATTCTATAACACCTTGACACCTGTCCCCTAATTATGATTTTATCCATCCTTTCAGGCAAACCAGAAAAAGGCTTGTGATGATGCTAAAAGAGCAAACCTCTTGGCCCTTCTACAGGAGCGCAAGAACAAAAAGAGAAGTTCTCCATTCTGCTCCACCGCACCTCTTAAGAGGTTTAGAGAACCCCGTGTAAGGGATTCAAATTCAGAGGATGACTGTGATGGTGCAGTGGTTCCTGAGAGGATTTTTATAGAAGCTAAAAAACTTCAGCAATCCTACATGAAGAAGTTTCATGTGGTTGCTGATCAACTAAGCGAGGCAAACAAAAAGTACGTTTTTGAATAGCCTTCACTAGATTTTTTTTATTATTTTTTTTACATTTGAACTGATGTTTTTTAGAGTATCTCTCAATTGCTTGTATAGTAAGGGAATTTTATCAGATATTTGGCAAATCTGGGAATAAATTCCTTACCAATAGCTTTCTTCACAAATGTGTTCATAAAGGTGTCTTATAACACGTAAAAAAACATTTAATTCCAACTCCTGTAGGAAAATCCGTGAGAGCGGCTCAAAGTCGGGGTACCTGGAATAGTACCTGATTGGTACTATATACTTATGGGTGAAAAATTGAAAATGTTAACCTCTGCTTTAGGTAGCTTGTGAGGGGTCAAACTAGGGGTTCTTTAGGATTCTGAATCCATTGCACACATTTGTTTTGCAAAAAATCCACTCCTTGGTGGAAAAATGGCCACGCCCACTTTTACATGTACATTTACAGTAGCTTTATATGTTGATTTTAATATCTCCAATACTAGTTAAAAAAAATACTGCACCACATTGTCACATGTCTTAGGGGTCCAGGTCTGAGTCTTCTCCACACTCTACTGTTCTTAAAGTGGGGATTGGGACCCCCTGGGGGCTCGTGAGACACTGAGAGGGGGGTCGCAAGATGCCTTCACTTACCAATAAAAAGTTGAATGATCTAAAATTGCATATTTGACCAATTATTGTGAAAAAAAATTGAAATATTAGTTGAATTTTAAATACAACTACAGTGGCAAGGTAATAGTATTGCTGAAATGAAAGTGATGGTTAATGAATGTAAGTTTTCACATACAGTAAGTAAAACAATGTAGGTGTCTGCTGCTCCCTACATATGAAAACAGACACAGACATCACCTGAGTGTCTGTTTATTAAATCTTTAATGTCCACTCAGTCCTACAGTTTATACATGGAGTTTACTTGTGTTTTGCTTCTAGCCTTTCTTACAACAAATTACTAAAATAGGGACAGTGGGGGTCCCTGGTCTCTAGCACAGTTATTTTGGGGGTCTCAAGCTGAAATGTGTTGGAACCTCTGCTCTACATCATCATTGATACAGTTCTTGCATGCTGTACCTTTACCATTTCTGCATGCCGAGATACATTCAACACCATTCTCCATTACAATTAAAGCTTGTGAACCAGAGTGGCTCCTCAGGAGCCATGGGGTCCTGTGTTGGAACCAGCTCATAACCATGAACCACCCATTCCTCGTCACTGGGGTCCAAAGACATGCTCTGCTGAAGCATCCAGTCCCAGGTTTTGATATAGGCCTGGAGAGATTGCTTTGCAGCTTCACCCTCTGTTGGAGGTACAGTTTCTAGTTAGATCAACTCAGCCATCGCCTTCCGTAAGAACCTGTATCAAACCAGACAAACTGACACCAGGTATAGAGTAATAGCTGGTGCATGATATTTGTACTAGAACATTTGGATACCAGGTCTTTGATGGCTATAGTAGCTCGCAAAAAGTTCACTGTCATAACCAGGAACTGTTTTGATCAACAGATTTGACCAGATATAGTGCATTTGGCACCAAGTGCAAAGCATCTGGTGCATTTATGCAGCAACCTCTAGTGTTGAAAAATGAAGCCGATGCGAAAGTGTGAAATCTTGCACTTCGTCGAGTGTCCGCTTAAGGCCGGCTGCAGATGCACAGGAAGTCACATACACACCCATTCAAAAAAGCCTGTTATAAACATGTTTACAGCCTGGTTAAAAAAAACAAATAGGTCTGATTAGCTCATGTCTCGATCGGCACACACTGTACGGGGGTGAATTTCTTGATAACTCATTCATTTTGATTTGATGAAGGATAAGAGTTATTCACAATAAGGTGTGTAGCTGACCTGATTGACAGGCGGGCGTGGTGTAGCTGTTTGTCAGGAGGCTTAAAACCCGTCTCAGCTCCAGCTCTCATCGTTAGGTTGACTGAAAGTTAGGCTGAGACAGCATTTCCAGCATAGAAAGGATAGGCTTCCAAAGCCCCCTGCAGTAACAGATGGGTGACGTCACTCAGGCTTCTGCCATTCATATTTACAGCCTATAGTAACAACACAAGCAGAGACACAGAACCACTGTGACCCAGAGCTAAATGTACAGGTACACTCACACTGATAGATCACTGCTTAGAAACCCCAAACAGCCGGGAGACGAGCAGGCAGTTTGTAAAAATAGTTTGTTGTTGTGTTTTGATACGCGTTTTGAGGGATCCTTATAAATATGCTGTTTTCCATATAATAGATGCTTCTGTGTTGTGCTTATTAAGATCTTATCTAAACAGATGTCTGATTCGAAAAATACAGACTTTAATTAAAAAAGTCACCTTGTAAGGTTTTCGTCAGGCTCGGGCCATAAATACAGTTAAAAGGACAGGCTGGGCTCAAAGAGAACCTGCACTGGCTCAGGTCGGGTCGGATTGTTTTGGGCACGGTCTAAGCTAAATTGTAAAGGTATAACTTGCAAGAACTGTATCAATGATGATGTAGAGCAGAGGTTCACATACATTTCAGCTTTGGACCCCCAAAATAACTGTGCCAGAGACCGGGGACCCCCACTGTCCCTATTTTAGCAATGTATTGTAAGAAAGGCTAGAAGCAAAACACAATTAATCTCCATGTATAAACTGTTGGACTGATTGGACATTTAAAATGTCCTAAACAGACACTCAGTTTATGCAGACACCTACATCGTTTCACTTATGTGAAGCATAAATGTTACTTTGCCACTGTAGTTGTATTTAAAATTCAACTAATATTTCAATGTTTTTTCACGATATAATTGGTAAAATATGCAATTTTAGATCATTCAACTTTTTTATTGGTAAGTGAAGGCATCTTGCGACCCCCCTCTCAGTGTCTCATGAGCCCCCAGGGGGTCCCAATCCCCACTTTAAGAACAGTAGAGTGTGGAGAAGACTCAGACCTGGACCCCTAAGACATGTGACAATGTGGTGCAGTATTCTTTTTAACTAGTATTGGAGATATTAAAATCAACATATAAAGCTACTGTAAATGTACATGTAAAAGTGGGCGTGGCCATTTTTCCACCAAGGAGTGGATTTTTTGCAAAACAAATGTGTGCAATGGATTCAGAATCCTAAAGAACCCCTAGTTTGACCCCTCACAAGCTACCTAAAGCAGAGGTTAACATTTTCAATTTTTCACCCATAAGTATATAGTACCAATAAGGTACTATTCCAGGTACCCCGACTTTGAGCCGCTCTCACGGATTTTCCTACAGGAGTTGGAATTAAATGTTTTTTTACGTGTTATAAGACACCTTTATGAACACATTTGTGAAGAAAGCTATTGGTAAGGAATTTATTCCCAGATTTTTGCAATATTCCCTTACTATAATGGACACTGTGCCCTCAAATTCCACCAATTGAATAGATGAAAACTATGATAAGAATGTATATAAATACATATATACACACACACACATTTATACTGTTTATATATGTGTGTTTGTGTGTGTATAGATTTTGTTACATATAGCCTACATTTACATTTAAATTCTAGGAAAGGTAGCCTAAGTGACATGATGATACACACTCTTGTACAATAGGTGGCGGTATGCACCTTTAAAGTGTTTGCAATCCGCCAAAAAATCCCAGAGAAGAAGAAGAAGGAGAAGTGTTTTATTTCCGGTAGAGTACAGTTAGCATGTGTGGCTGTGCTAAAGTTGCAAGTTAGAGTAATGTTAGAAAAGACGTAGCGTTGATTCTAGTTTCTTTGACTCTTGGATGTGTGTCAAATGTCCGGGTTTCAGGATCTTAAAGATTTGTTCAGACGGCGGCTGCTCGCTGCGGCTCGCAGAGATCTGTCGGGACAAACAACAACATGTGGATACGAAGAGGAGCTCCACCGACAAAGAAAACTGCTGGATGTGATTTTAACACCTGAAATCAAGTTGCAGAGAGCAGGTTGGTTTTCTTTCCACTGCTGTTAACGTGTTTCCTGCTCATGTTTCAGGGAGCAGAGCCTTTAGCTTACGCCCATAGACGTACACAGCACAGTGTTAGCCACTGCTAGCTCCTGCTAACAACATCGAGTTGACTTAAAGACTCTTTAGTAGCTGTTGTGGAATGATATGACTGACGGAGCTTCACATTATCAGTGAAAATCAGTGCTGAAAGGAAATTAGCATAAGAAAGTTTACCATGGTGTACCATAGTACGTAGCTACCATGGTATACTATGGTACCTCTGTACCATGGTTTACCACGGTACATACCATAGTACCTCTGTAATTACACTGGGAAACGGGGGCGCTAACTCCACAAACTCCGCCCCTTCCCAGATCCAATGAACTTAATGCTGTTTCAATTACTGATGGCAAAGATGCCGTTTTCCACTCGTAAGTAACATCTTCTGCATTCAAATTATCCATATACATTTTTGATATAAATATTTAAACACTTAACTTATTAAATTACTGTAAATAAACTGTCATTGTATCAATCTGTAAATAGAGTAAATAATGAAAATATTCCATAAAATTCAATTAACCATAAAAACCCATATTACATGTTGTCGACAATTTTAACATGAAAAGCAATAAGGCTCCTACAAAGCCTTTTGGAGGAGAGGTGAAACATCTCCAAGATGTATACAATATATACAATAATCACAGAAAGAAAACTTTATGAATTTAACTTAGGCCTGGGCGATAAAACGATAACGATAATTATCGCAATTTTTCTTACAATAAATAAAAAAAATGTTCAATAAAAGTTCGATAGAATTTAACCTGTGATTACACTACCCAACCACTGGGAAACACTAATGCGCATTGAACGCTAGTTGCCACCCGACATTAAAGAGAAGACGACGAACAGCCAATCATGTCGCAGGGATATGCGTAGGCGGGCTTACAGACATGCGGAGCGGAATGAAAACACAGCCGAAATTAGCGCTAGCGACACTGAAGAAAGCGCTGATCCTCCCAGCTCAAAGCACGGAGAAAAGATCGTCAACAAGAAAGGAAGCCCAACATCAGGAGTTTGGAGACATTGTGGCTATTTGAAGTCCGACAAAAACGAGTAACATGCTCTGTTAACTGTGCCGAAGACGAGTGCAGCTAAAACGTGCAACACTACAGACCCTTCCCTGTTTGACACAATATGACCCGTTAAAAACACGCTGAAGGAAAGAAATTACCAAACGTCCCAAACAAGTGTTAGTGTGGACCGTATTGTGAATAATATAAACAGTGTATGGTGTGGACCCTCAGTAAGCATCGGGCCAGTAGGCTAAGTGTTACTGCTTAGCAGCTGACTGTCATATTAGCGTTTCCAGCTCCATACACTGAGCTTATGATGGTGAAATGTTCCTGTTTAACTATAGTTTGTCATGTTCTGACAGTAAAAAATAATTAAACCATAATTAACCATCTGGTTTCTTCAACATTCACTCAGGAGCAAAAATCAGCTATTAAATTTGAAAGAATTCATGATTTAACATTTATCGTGATAATTATCGATATCGACTGATATAAATTTTTTTATCATGATAACATTTTGTCATATCGCCTAGGCCTAATTTAACTTGCCTCAAACACAGGCATTTTCATCACATATAATTGACCCTAATGTTCAATAGTAGAGCTGGGACGACGCGTCGACGTAGTCGACGACATAAATCCGTCGACATGAATAATTTGCGTCGACGCGTCGTCCCAAACAACTACATCACGGGTGCCCAACCAGTTGATCGCGATCAAGTAGACCGCGGACTGATTCTCAGAGGATCGAGAGATGTTTAGTCACTATAAAATACAATTTATTCATAATTGCTGCGAGCGCGAGAGAACAAGAGAGAGAGAGATTGCGAGTGACAGAAAGAGAGAGCAGGGGAGAGAGAGAGTGCAGGCGCGCGGGTAACAGAGCCATGAGGAGCAAAACTCCCGTTAAAAAACAAATTCCCTCTCGATTCCTGTGGAGAAATAAGACTAAAAACCAAGAGTGCAGAATCACATCAGCTTCAGAGAAGGAGAGAGATAAGGTCCACTGTCCGTACAACTCTCTTTAAATGCACCTTAATCCAATCAAAACTGAAGCGTCTCATGCTCTGTTTTAATAATGTTAATGTACAGCCGCTTGCTGCTGATGCTGTTCTGAACTCCTGTAAATAACGGAATATTGAATAGAACTCTTCAAAACGTGAGGCGTAGTCGTTGTGTATGTGTCTGTGAGCATGCATTAAACTAAATTAATTTAGAGAGAAAAACACATTTGATATCAATACAAACGTAATATTAAAATAAACCCTAAGATTAGAGTAAGAAAAGAAAAAGTGTGTCAGTAGATTTATTGTAGCCTATTTATTGTTGTATTTTCTGTTTATTGTGGGCGTATCAAATGTGTTTGAAGGCTGTCTGTAATGGCTACGGCTCCCTATATGGACTGGCAACTTTAAAAATAGATCTTGGTTCAAAAAAGGTTGGGCACCCCTGAGTTACACTAATCAAGTAATGTGAAATAATCGATAACTGAAAAATTAAT